>VXBI01006779.1:3124696-3168554 GCA_013397375.1 Toxostoma redivivum | reverse complement strand
ATATTCTTATTTATTTAAAACTAAAAATCACACTTCTACTTTATATTTATGTGGCTTAATATTTTAATTAATTTAAAATTTAATTTTAATTTCTCTAAAGGCTTTGATTTAATCCCTTTTCCCTGTCTGAAGGGCTCAGAGAGGTTTCTGTTTTATACACCCCAACACTCAGGAGAGCTCACTGATGTTAAACTGCAACCAAAGGCAGCAGAAATAAAAGATTTCTGAGCTTTTCCAAGCAGATCCAAAGGTAATGATGAATTATATGGGTGACATTTCTCTGTGCTGAGGTTTTGTTTGTTTTTTTTTTTTTCCCCTCAGATTATTTATTTTCTAAACTTTTGGCGTGGCAACGAAATTGCATCTTCTGTTTGAATACTTATGATGAAAGGTGCCAAAAATAATTTTGCAAGAGTTGGGAAACACCAGCATTAAAATGCCAATGCAATTTCACTTTGGTCTTTCTCTCTTTCACAGAAAAAAAAAAAATGCCACAGCTAATTAGAGACTCTGTGCTACCTTTTCCACAGGGATTTGTCTTTTTCAGGGCCTGGATGGAAATGATGTTTGAGTCTTGAGGCTTTGCAGCAAAGAAATTCATTTTCCATTGGAATTCCTGTTGCACTGAAGTTCTCCAGTGCAAGAAAGGAGTAGGAGAAGGAAAAAAAGATAAAATAAAATTGTGTGCAGGCAGCTCATCACTACCTGTGGCCCTCAGCTCCCCAGTTCCTGATTTTCTGGGTCCCCACTTGCAGAAATGCTGATATTTCCTTATTTTGGAGATCAGAGTGTTCATTGAAACGAGGATAATATCAGGATTTTTTATACAGATAACTTCACTTTCCCCCTGGGTTTTGCAGCAATCCAGAGCTGAATTTGGGAGGCAGAATGGGAAATAAACTCTGGCTGGGTGGGACCTGCAATCAATTCTGAGATTTGCTCCATTCCATTCGTGGGAGAGCCAAGTGAGGGCACCTGAGCTCAGGTGGGGGGAAAACTCTGCAGGTAAATGGATTTGCCATGAGGGATAAACCCCAAGCCTGCTGAGGGGATTTACAAATAAACTTCCTGGGAGTTCCCAAAATTGATTTCTCTCTTTAGCTTCCTTCATGCTTCAGAACAAGGCCAAAAGCTCTGGGGTTTATCCAGCATCCAGACTTTTCCCTTCCATTCTCCCTCAGCACTCTGTGCCTCTCTTTCCTGAGGTTTCTGGATGTTGAGGTGTTTTTTCCTGGTTTATCAAACACCCAGGGAGGTGTCAGGGTGCTCTGCTCCTCCTCTGCCTGTCCCTGAGCCACCCGGGGCTCTGCTGGAGTGTTGGGGGTGATGGAACCACTCAACAAACTTGAATTCATCTGCACAAGTGCTGCACTGGGTCCAGGCCAGGAGAAGCCACTGAAGTGCTTGAAAAAAAATAATAAAGGCTAAAAAAAATAAAGAATTGTTGCTGTTTTCTGGAAATGCTGTTGTGTTGTGGAGGCTTTTGAGAAGATCAGCTGGTGTCACCTCAGGTGTCCCCAAGGCCAAGGAGAACAGGAATGTGTCCCTGGAGAGCTGCAAGGACCCAGAGCAAGGACAGGGATGTTTATTCCTTCACCAGGGATGTTTATTTATTCACCAGAGATATTTATTTATTCACCAGAGATGTTCATTCATTCACCAGAAATGTTTATTTATTTACCAGGGATATTTATTTATTCACCAGAGATGTTTATTTGCTCACCAGGGAATGTTTATTTGTTCACCAGGAATGTTTATTTGTGCACCAGAGATATTAATTTATTCACCAGGAATGCTTATTTATTCACCAGAGATATTTATTTATTCACCAGAGATGTTCATTCATTCACCAGAGATGTTTTTTTGGTCACCAGAGATGTTTATTCATTCACCAGGGATGTTTATTTCTTCACCAGGGATGTTTATTCACCATGAGCAGGCTGTGCCAATGCCTCTGCACTCCTCTTTGAGATGATGGCATTGTGTCCTGCTGAACACATGGTGAAATTCCTTACTGATCATTTGGAAAGAGCTGAAAGCTTTTAATGCAATTGCTATTTGATTTTTGAAGCAAAAATCAGTCAAGGCCCTGGAGGTGAAATTGAAATTCCCATTTTCCCTACAGGCCATCCATAGCAACCCAGATTTAAAGCCCCTGGTCACCAATGACCCTTTGACTGCAGGAAATATTTCTTTGGGGTGCCAACAGCTTGCAGGGACCCAGAGGAGATTGTTGGGAAACAATTCCTTTCAAACATGTCATCAAAATGAGGACAATTCCTATGGCTGGTTCTGTGCTAACAGTTTCTTTAGAAAATTCCTGAAGAACCTCAGAAAATCAGGCTGTTATTAAAACCCACAAGGCTCCATCTGGCACCCAGCATCCCTGTGATGCTGTGGCTCAGAAGAATTCTGCTGTGTTTCTAGTCATTATCTGGGTTTTTAAGAATTGAAAACTACCAATTACCAGCCAAAGAAATGGTACAGGAGGTTTTTGTTTGGAGGTTTTTATTAGCTATGCAATCTTAACCGAGATGTTTGCAGTGATTTTCTTCCCTCTTCCACCTGCTGATGAAAGAGGCACTTTGAGGAGTTTTGGATTGATTCAGGATAAAATTTTGCTGCTGTGCATTAGAATAGAGATTATTTGTTATTGATCCAGTGCTTCTAAAATCAAATAACCTGAGGAGAACTCTGGTAAAACAGGAATAAAGCAGAGAAAGCCAGACTGGAGCTCAGTGGGGTGGGAAGGAGCTGTTGAACAAAGACATCAGAGACCTCAGATGATGCAGAGGATTCAAAGCCCTGAGTCTGGAGATGAGCACAGATCTGAGAGCCACAGTGAGCAGGTGAACAGTGGATTTACCCCTTTGTTTGCCAGGAAATAATAAAAAATAAATTTTAAAAAAATTAAAAAACAAACAAACAAAAAGCTTGGTGGCCGCCTAAGGTCATCTTCATTTACAGGATGGATTTTCTAAGGTTGATCTCTTTAATTAGGAGGTTTTAGAGACTCCAGCATCCCCTTGGGCTCTCTGGGCACCTTGGAGAGACACTCAGGCATCTCCACGTGCTGCTGCTGCTGAGAGCCCAAAGGATTTCACACCTTCAAAACCATTTTTGGAGGGATTTAACTTACAGGGACACATGGCAGTGACAAAATGGGTGCTTTAGTGCCTCAGCTCCCAAAATACACATCCAAAACTGGCTGGTGGAGCCACCTGTGCTGGGTCTGGGGAATGTCTGAGCTGGAAAGGGCACCCAGGCTCAAGCAGGACACACACAGAGCTGCTGGAACAGCCACGGTAAAATATTCACTGCCTGCTCCTTCTGCTCATCATTATAACGAGGTCACAAGTGGGGGGTTAAGGTCAGCCCTGATTATTAATTTCCAAGCCTTGTCGTGTTTTTTTTTGTGATTTTAGCAGCTTTTCCTGCAGCCTCGGGGAGCCAGGTCTGTGCCAGCACACACAGACTGACACCCACAAATTCGGGTTCAGGGCTCCCAGCTGCTCCCACCCCTCCAGGGCTCCAGAGCCCCCACTGCGAGCTAGGACTAATGTAAATCTTAGCATAAAAAATGCAATATAAACCCAGCCTGAGCTTGGCTTATTTATGACTGAATTCCTTCAGATTTATCAATGATGCCGAATTGGGGGCTGGCTTCCCTCCCCAGCCAGTCCTCTCTGTATGGTGCTGCCTTGTGAGGAGGTTCAAAGCATCCTTTTCATCAATTTATTATTAAATATCAATATTTTTCTTTAAACTTGTGCTGTCCTACTCCTGAGAAGGGCTTTTTAATATTTTTAATTACTTGGAAAACCAAATATGTTTTGCAGGCAAAGAAGGGAGCAATTGTAGCGAGCCCAGATTCTTGTGTAAGAGCAGCAGAAAAAAAACAGATTTTTTTGCCTTCATTGCCAGATTTGAAATTATAACCAGTGCTGTGTATTCCCTGAGTAATTCTGGTGATCTGGAGGTGACTCCCAAGGTGTCAACCAACCCAAAGCACCACATTTCAGTGTCAGCACTTTGCCTTCCTCCCTTTGCCTGCATCATCTCTCGCTGCTCTCATCTCGACCTCTCCCCAAGCAGAAAACAACACATTTTATCCTGTTCCTTTTCCCAGCTGCATTATCCACTCTCCTGGAATTGTGCAGAGTGCCATTTGCTGGCTTTTTGGGATTTCATTGCTATTCCTCTCCCTGGATCAGAAAATCTTGGTTTGGTTTTTTTGGTGTGTTTTTTTTTTTTTTTTTCTCTACTGAGCCCCACAAGGAGTCCCAGGGATGGTTCTGTGATCACAGAGACCCATTTCCTGCTCAGAATTCCCCAGCCCTGCCATGGAACAGACATTCCCACTCCAATTATTGCTCCATTGTTTGGTTTGAACTCGGTATTTCCAGCACTGATCTCCACCGGCCTCTTGGCACTGCAGCAACTGAAAGGTGAAAGATTCAACATCTCCCGTTTTCCCCTCTCTGCAACAGCATTCCCAGTCTGCTAATAATGGATAAGATGGGGGTAACTTGACAAAAATTCAATGTATCACCAAGAACTATACTGGTTTGGGGGGAGGGAGATGTTTCTTCCAACCAGGGAAGTTAATTTAATTTTTAAAAACTGGTAACTCCTGTCAGCAACTTTAGTCAAGTCTTCCAAAGGTATTTTTGTGCCTGGCTTCCTTGGCTCCTCATTAGAAAATTGTCAGGAATTTATTCCAGAGGCTGGCATCCCTTTTGGGGAATTTCACTCTTAAAGTAAAGAATTTTTCCTCTGGTGCCTCCTGTGTGTAATGGCAACAGAAAAAAAAAAAAAGGGTCTCAAAGCATTTACCTTGCTCATGGGAACCAAAATTCAAATCCATAATTCACATACCCTTTGTTTTCAAAATTCATTAAGCAAACAAACCCACTCTGATTGCAGTAAATTTTCTCTATTTGGTGCTACCTGAAATGTTTCTTAAATCAAAACAGTTCTTATGGATTTGTTTGATGGAAGGAAATTAAAGTGAAATAAACCACCTGCATGTGGAGAGGGAACTGCTGCAGTGGGAAAGCAGCAGTGACTGACAGCTTTTTTGGGAGTTCTCAGGGTGTTCAGAGCATCAATCACTGCTCAGCAGGCAGGGAGGGTTAGGAATTCTTTGCTGGTATCTCCCTACATGGGAAAAAAAAACAAAACCAAACAAACAAACAAAAAAACAAAACAAACCAACCAACCAAACAAACAAACAAAAACACAAAAAAACAAAACAAAACAAAACAAAACAAAAAACCAACAAACCAACAAAAAAAAAAAACAACAACACCAAAAAAACCTTTAAAACTCGAAAGTGGAATTGCCAAACTGATAGTGAGGGTAATGAAGCATGGGGAGCAAAAAAGAACTCGATTTGGGGAATAAAATTCTGTTTGCTCTTGGCAAGCAGCTGCAGCATGAGGTGGGTGAGGAATGGGCCAGGCTGCAAACTGATGGGGCTGGTGAGATATTGGGATCTGGGGATGCTGGGAGGAAATTCCTCCCTGGAATGGAACTCCCAGAGCTGTCCCTGCATCCCTGGAAGTGTCCCAGGCCTGGCTGGAGGGCTGGGAGCACTCTGGGACAGTGAAGGTGTCCCTGGGGTGGCATGAGATGAGATTTAAGGTCCCTTCCACCCCAAATCACTCCCTGGCTCGGTGACATCTGCACCAGGAGGGTTTTTCTCAACAAGTTCAGCCCAGGCAGGGCAGAGCTGTTTGCAGATGGTAAAAAAGAGGAGAGAAGCCAAAACTGGGCATTTTCTCCATCCTTAAAATATTCATTAGCCAGTATTTACAGCTGCATGGGTATCTGTGAATATCAGCCAGAGGCTGAGCAGGAATGAGGAGAAATAATCAGCAGGGCTGGCTTGGAAACACAGAGCTGAGTTGGACATGGCCAGGGGGATTCAGGGTGGGGATGGGCACTGCATTGCCAACCAGCTGCCTCCAGTCCCTCAAACAGATTCTCCTGTTTCCCCCCAGTTTTTTTTAAAGAGTTTTTCTGACTTTTGTGAGGCTCTTTCTGTTAAGTGGCTCAACTCGCTGAAAATTCTGCGTTGGTGGACTGGGGCAGATCTGTCTGGACAGATCTGTTCTATCGTGGATAACAAAATGGAACTGCTTCATTTCAACCTTGGGTTGGATTCACTGCATCTGTCAGAAAAAGCAAAAATCAGAGTATTCTCACTATCATTTGTGCCTAGAGAGACCAGGAAAACTGTGAAGAGCCAGAACCAAATACTCAGACTATTCCTTTTTCTCCTGGAGCTGCTTAACACAGTTGCAGAGTCTGAATCTTTATTACTTTTGAACAAAGCCAGTGTTTTATTTTGATTGCCAACTTGTCAGATTTTAATAGCATAATCTATGTAGCTGGAAGTATGAAACTGTAGAAATAGAGTCTTTTATCTGCTTTCATATTCTAATTCCTATGAGTATTTTAGTAATAACTACAATCCAGGAGGTTTCTGAAATACAATTATGAGCAAGGCATTTCAGAGCCATGAATGCTCACTTTGAAAGGGCCTGGGAGACATCTCAGAACCAAAAGATGTCATTTTCCTGTGGATTGTCCTTTTCCTTGGCACTGCAGCTCCTCAGGGACCCTCCCAGGCTCCAGCACATCCATGGCACCACAAAATCCCCTTCCCTGCTGCTTCCACAGGGCCAGGGATGCTCAGGAGAGCTGGAGCTACTCCGGGCTGACAGTTGTGAAAGGTCACCAAATTTCAATCAGTTCGTGTCATTTCTGGGGCATCACAACACGTGGGGAAGAAATCAGCAGAGCTCTCAGGGTGAAGCACTGCACAGGGAGGGGAGAGGTGTCACTGTCACAGGCTGGATGGTGGCTGGCCAAAAAAATGGGAATTTTTGCCATGGCAAAGCTGCAGGGGTTTCACAGCTCACATCTGATCCGTCACAACCTGAGTTTTTCCGAGGAAAGTTTATCTAAGACAGGAGGAACATCAAACACCTGCAGGTGTCCCTGAGTTGTAGAGGATGAAGTGTCTGAGGTGGTTCCCTCCTTGGGAACACTTTTAGGATGGTGCTTGATGTGGTCAGGCTCACCCCATGGGTTTGACCCTTGCAGACTCCTTGAAACAGGATCTTTGTGTCATGGTGGGGTTTTAACAGGCTTTAAACCATGAAGGACCTGCAAAAAGATACTCAGGCTCTCAGCAAGGGTTAAAATGTTCTGATCATTAGAATATTTCTACCAGCAATTAGTTAGGGTTTCATGTAAAAAGGGAAAAGAATTCCAAAATGGATCTGCTGGAGTTTGTCCCTTCAGCATGGAGTCAAAGTCACTGTGCAGCCCCCTGGTCATTCCTGCTGTTAGCAGCTGGGTTTTGTGGCAAAAGAATAAAAATAAAACATCCCTGAATCCCCAGACCCACTGAAGGGACAAACTCCCCCCAAGTCCTTTCATGCTTATCACAATCCTGATTTTCCCTGCTGTGCACTTGATTCTCCCAGTAAATATGCAAAGGTCAGGAAGCATTCTGGTGCTGGTGCCTGTGCTGGGAGATGCTTTGCTGTCACACAGAGCTGACATCTCGATGGGTAGCAGATGTCTGGTACCCCCATGGCACATATGGGATCATTCCTGTGCCAGCCCAAATCATGCCAGGCTGTGGGGGAGAGAGGAAAGAACAGCAGCACAGGGAGGGGAAGCACCCTCAGCAATCCCCACCTCTGCTGAGACTGGCTCAAATGCATTATTCCAACCAGAGATTCAGCCAGACTTGCAATCCTGAGGAAAAAAAAAAATCCATTTTTTGAGCTCAGCACCTTCTGTTATTCCTTTACTCTGCCAGGTTTTTGGCAGACAGCCACAAGGGCTGAAACTCTGCAAAGAATAGAAATGGAAATCCCAGTAAGAGGTGAACTCCAAACCAGGGAGCCCAAGACATGGCCCTTAAATCAGAAATCCATGTGATCCTGCTGGAAATCCTGGAAAAATGGCACAGCACAGCCCCACCTTGGGCTGGACCCTTGGGACTGTCACAGAATCAAGGAATCCTGAAGGGGATTAAGAAAAGACAGGAAAGCTCTGCTAAAACATGGAACCAAAGTGAATTCTTTGCAGCCAAGCAAATGAAAATCCACGTGGGAAGCTGGAATTTTGTTCAGGATCATCTCTCTGAGAGGGAGATGCTGCAGAGCTGATCAGCAAGGGCAGGAATTTTTGCTGTGAGGATTTCCAGCCTCCATTCCTGCAATTCCCACCCAGTTCCTGCCCTGCCCAGGGAATCAGCTGCTGAAATTCTCCTTGGAAAGGGCTGCAGGGAATCCCTCCAAGCAGCTCTGGGGCTCAGAGGGATCATTTTATCACCAGCACAATTAAAGTTCCTCCCTCTATTGAATCTCAGCTCCCAGAAGAGGAATAATTTCTATAATTTCTACCTGTCCTAACCAGAACTTTGCACATGCAGAGACAGAAAATCTCAGCTTTCCTTGGGCAATAAACCAATTTCTGTGCCTTGCATTCCATTCATCCCCATCAGCTGGATTTTGTGAAAACACAGCCAAGCACACAGAGAGTGATCAGAAGGAAATGTCTTCTACAACGAGTGATCAGGAGTAAAATGTCTCTCCTTCCAGATCTTTTCTGAGTTTTTCTGCCAGTAGGAAAACCAGCTCGCTGCTCCACGGGGTCCTGCAGGCTCTCACCACGTGTTAAACTGCAAACACGAGCTGCTCTTAAACAAGGACAAAGAGGAAAAAGCAGATGGTTTCTTTGAACATCCCGTGAAACTTTTCCTGAGCACAAGTTCTCTCCAGCTGGCAATTCCCAGGTGGAAGTTGATTTTATCATTCCAGGAGCCTCATCAGCCCCCTCCGCCATAAAAATGCAATTTATCCCTGAAGAGAGAGGAGCAAAGCAAATGCTTCATCGTAGAGCTACTGAAAATATTTCTGTTGTTGATTTGAAAATGTGGCCAGAGGTAATGGAAAGAGAAAAGAGGCAGATGAGGATGTGAGAAAATAAATAACTCTGACTGCAGGTGCACCAGTGGCAGAACTTTTGTGACTTCTGTGCATCAGTGAGGAGAGCTCTCGCTGCCATCCTGTGCTCTGTTCCCTCCTGTTTGGGCATCAGGTGTGAAAATAAATCGGGGTGAGGAGGAAAATTTCTGTTCCTTTGTGTGTTCAGGCTGTGCTGACCCCAAAGAAATGCGTTTTCAGAGCTGGAATGAAAGGCTGTGGGGGCAAAACCACCACCAGTCGTAGCAAGGGGGAATTGTAAGAGCACTAAATCAGAGTAAAACTGTGAATTCCCACTTTGGAAATGAGTTGGTCCAAAATTTTTTGAATGTTCTTTCTAATTCTTTTAATTTGCCTCTTCCACTGGATTTTTCACAGAAGGCAGCATGGAACTGGCTGGCATTTCTTCCCAAATATCAGATGGAAACCTAGTCTGGAGGAGATGCTGGCCTGGAGGTTGAGATGAGACCTGCACTCAGCTCCCTGTTCTGCCCTCTGAACCCCAAAAATACAAATATCAGAATTTCCTGCACATCAGGCTTTGCCAACAAACCCTTCTCTGCATTTCTGACTGGAGCTGTTCCTCTGTGGTTTTTATTTTCCATTCTGTTTCTTCACATCCAAACCATTCCTTTACACCCCAGAACTGAACCATTACCAGGCAGCCCCTGGGTCATTTTAAAGCTTTCCTTGAGAGCTGTTAAAATCCAGGATTTGCCCTAATTTAAAGGCTAATAAACCATTGCAAGCATTTTAGGGAGTTTCAACCACTGCTTACACTTTATCCTCTGGATGTTTAATCTATACTCTTTTACAGCCAATATTTTTTTAAAATAAATAGCATTATTTTATAAGTTTTTTTGATGATTATTAACATCACTTCCTAATCAAATATTAATGTTTTTCTAAATTTTTACTATGTTGTTAAATAAAATTATTTCTGTGCACGAGCAGAACAGAGGACTCCCATTCTGCAAAGAAAATGATGTTAAATCAAATATTTGGCCATTTAACAACAGCTTCTTTGTTTTGTCTTCCCTTTTAATTCCCTAAAATGGAAAGAAAAATCACAGGAAAAAAAAAATAAGGGAAATTATGGATTCTCCATAAATCCCTTCAGTCTTTCAGGGTGAAAGCACAGCTCTGTTTAATCCCCTCCTGCAGGCACACAGCTCTGTGACCAGTGCAGAATCTCCTGAAATGGGGAATTCAGATGATGATCCCTCACTGCCTGCACTGCCAGTTTATGGGGTTTATAAATTTATTTTTTAAAGCATTTTTACTGCTTTCAGACACTGCCATGAGTTGTTTGGAGCTGCCTTTATTCAGAGAATCTCCAAGAAATTTGAGCATCAATTACAACAGAGCAGCAGAAATGGCTGAGATCTTGGTACTGAGGGCACATTGCTGAAAATCCTTTTGTTCTATAAAACAACTGAAAATAATAAACAGGGACAGGGACAGAACAGAAGCCAGAAATTAGCAAGACACCAAAGGAAAACCAACTTGAGTTCATTTCTCTCTCTCATTATTTCTATTTTCTTCCATCTGGGAGACTGACTGCTCTGAAAATTCAATCCAGTTACCAGATTCTTTATCAAAATTGTCTCCAGAACTACAAAAGTTCACAGAGAGCTGTTAAGATAAAGTTGTTTGGAAGTTTTTATTCCCCAGCACAAAGCAATGTCTGTAGCACTGACAATAATCCAGAATCCTGGTTTAGATGAGGACAGGAAATGCCAGCACTGACAATAATCCAGGAGAATCCTGGTTTGGATGGAGAACAGGGAGTTCCAGCACTGACAATAATCCAGAATCCTGGTTTAGATGAGGACAGGAAATGCCAGCACTGACAATAATCCAGGAGAATCCTGGTTTGGATGGAGAACAGGGAGTTCCAGCACTGACAATAATCCAGGAGAATCCTGGTTTGGATGGAGAACGGGAAATTCCAGCACTGACAATAATCCAGAATCCTGGTTTAGATGAGGACAGGAAATGCCAGCACTGACAATAATCCAGGAGAATCCTGGTTTAGATGGAGCTTTCCTCATTTCTGGAATTCTGAGCCCTTTATGCAAAGTCCTGTTTGAAAAGCCTCTAAGAAAAGCAGCTGGATGTAAAGATTTTTAAGTTTTCTTTTTCCAGAAGTGCTGTGTGTGTCCTAGGATCAGGGAATGGCTCAGAAGGGAATTTAAGGATCATCCATGCCAGCCCTGCATGGCAGGGACACCTCCCACTGTGCCAGGCTGCTCCAGATCCTGGCCTTGGCCACTGCAAGGGATTCAGGGGCAGCATTTCTTCTCTGGGAATCCCATCCCATCATCTCATCCCATCCCATCCCATCCCATCCCATCCCATCCCATCCCATCCCATCCTATCCCATTATCCCATCCCATCCAATCCCATTATCCCATCCTATCCCATCCCATTATCCCATTCCATTCCATTCCATTCCATTCCATTCCATTCCATTCCATTCCATTCCATTCCATTCCATCCCATCCCATCCCATCATCCCATCCCATCCAAATATCCCATTATCCCATCTCATTATCCTATCCCATTATCCCATCCCATCCCATTATCCCATCCCACCCCACCCTCACAGGGAGAATTCCCTCCCCCCAATCCCCCCATCCCTGCCCTCTGGCACTTTGGAGCCATCCCTGTGTCCTGTCAGTGCATTCCCAACTCCCAGGGCCTTTCCCAGGATTTTCCTGCCCTGGGGTGTGGTGTCCCATTCCCCATTCCCAAAGAGCAGGAAATATCAGAATTCTGGATCAGGATGAAGTCCCAGCTGCTTTTGGGAGGGATGTGTAAATTTGGAAACAAAAGCTGATTTTTCTCTGCCTTTTCTTACCTGAAATGAAAAGCTGATTTCAGCCTGGGAGGAAAACTCTGTATTTTAATCAAGTGCAACAGATCAAGAGCAATAAATGAGGGATATTTATTTCCCTGCTGCAGGTTTATAAAGAATAAGTTAAACTGCCCAGTGCAAAATAAAATTCAACTGTAGCTTCGATCCAGATCTCAACAAATCTCAGCAGAAAAACCTGAATAAACCTGGAATAATACAAGTGAGAATATTATTTTAGTAAAACAAACTGTGCTGTTAGAAAGCTTTGGAAGGGTTTTTTTTATTATTAAACATTTTTTGCTGTTAAAGCAGTGCTTGGCTTACTCCAACAGAATTAAATAAAAACTTCACTAAGAGTCATAAAGAGCTGGGAATTTCTGGGTGGCATTTTGCTCTGCAGCTGTCCTGCAGAGGATGCTCACAACTCCAGTGCTGAAACAATATTTCAGAAATGATTTGATGCAGGCTTTTATTGCTGCAGTAAAAACCTGGTGCTCCCTTTATTTCAGAGCACATCTTCATCTTCAATAAATGCACTTGGTTTTGTTCTGCTGAGTGGCAATGCTTGTAGCTGATGGGAATTTTTCCCCTCCCTATTTTCAAAGTGTTGAGCTCAATTTCCAATATTATTGCTGCTAACATCGATTTTTAAAAGAAGAAAATGAAATGAAGTGAGTTCAGGTGGATGTTTTCTCACCAATCCAACATCCTGAATCAAGCATTGTGTGTAATTTATAGATGTGATGTTCTGAAGAAAGCATTGTCTGGCTCTATATAAATAATTTATACTTTTTAATATTTCAGCACAACCAGTAGAGCTGATGTTGCTTTGGAAAAAAAAAATTCCCTATCAAGGCAGCAAAATATTCCTCAATTCAACATATAGAAAGGGTTTTAATAATTGTGTATAGTAGAGAAAACAATAAAATATCTCTCAGATGGGAACTTGTGCAAAACACTTGCAGGAGTTGGTTTTAATTATTAACTACTGAGGAAAAAGTTGGTAAAACATCAGGAAAAAAGTAAAAAAAAAAATGAATTCCACAGAGAATTTTCAGATATTTCCCTGCATTTATTATTGACCAGGTATTGTCAATATTGGGGTATTTTGAGCCCACCACAGGTGCTGGAAATATTCAATATTTGGTTTGCTGTGGCCAAGTGGTTAAATTCAGTTTACAGGTAAAGAAAAGGTGTAAAAATATTGTTTGCAGAATGTGCTCAAACTAAAGCCAAAGGAAGGGGGATCTAAATTAGGAAATCCAGGTGCCACAGAGGGCAAATGTGGATTTCCTGGCTGGGAAATCTGGGGGAAAAGGGGTGAAAGAGCAAAATTCAATNAATTTCCAATATTATTGCTGCTAACATCGATTTTTAAAAGAAGAAAATGAAATGAAGTGAGTTCAGGTGGATGTTTTCTCACCAATCCAACATCCTGAATCAAGCATTGTGTGTAATTTATAGATGTGATGTTCTGAAGAAAGCATTGTCTGGCTCTATATAAATAATTTATACTTTTTAATATTTCAGCACAACCAGTAGAGCTGATGTTGCTTTGGAAAAAAAAAATTCCCTATCAAGGCAGCAAAATATTCCTCAATTCAACATATAGAAAGGGTTTTAATAATTGTGTATAGTAGAGAAAACAATAAAATATCTCTCAGATGGGAACTTGTGCAAAACACTTGCAGGAGTTGGTTTTAATTATTAACTACTGAGGAAAAAGTTGGTAAAACATCAGGAAAAAAGTAAAAAAAAAAATGAATTCCACAGAGAATTTTCAGATATTTCCCTGCATTTATTATTGACCAGGTATTGTCAATATTGGGGTATTTTGAGCCCACCACAGGTGCTGGAAATATTCAATATTTGGTTTGCTGTGGCCAAGTGGTTAAATTCAGTTTACAGGTAAAGAAAAGGTGTAAAAATATTGTTTGCAGAATGTGCTCAAACTAAAGCCAAAGGAAGGGGGATCTAAATTAGGAAATCCAGGTGCCACAGAGGGCAAATGTGGATTTCCTGGCTGGGAAATCTGGGGGAAAAGGGGTGAAAGAGCAAAATTCAATTCTGCCCAGGGAGTAAATCTCCAAGGAAAGTCACTGGGGAACCTGGTGCCCACAAATCTGGGGTCGGTGACACCCCTGTGCCCCATGATCCCAAATCTGGGGTCGGTGCCACCCCTGTGCCTCATGATCCCAAATTTGGGGTCGGTGCCTCCCCTGGTGCCCCATGATCCCAAATCTGGGGTCGGTGCCACCCCTGGTGCCCTGAGATCCCAGATTTGGGGTCGGTGCCACCCCTGTGCCTCTGGTGCCCCATGATCCCAGGGTGTGTCTAAAATTTGACCTTTTACATTTAAAATTATACCCACATGCTTAATTTTTATAACAGCTGAAGTGTAGGATAATAAGAATGGTAGAAAACAGAGAAAAATCATTTTTCTTCTTGTTACTGCTGTTCTTTTGATGCAGTATGAAAAAAAAATACAGCTGTGAGATCAAGGTTGGGTTGCAGGTTTGGTTTTGGGTTTGGTTTTTTTTTCCCCTCAATAAAAATGCTCAGGAAGTTCTTTAAATAAGGAACCTGGGTTGTAGATTTGTCATTTGCAATTGCAAATTGCAGATTTCCCAGCAAGCAATTAAAGCTCAGTGTTTACAGGCACTCAGATGAAGCAGATTTATTCCTGGCAAGGGAAAAGCCACAGATTTTGAAGGATGCTGACAGCCCTTTATCTTCAGACAGGGAAAAGCCCTGCAGTAAGTAAATTATTTAGTTCATCGTGTGTTACTTTAACAATTCTCTTATTTGATTGCTGAGGACTTAGTAAAAAAGTGAGAAAGCTCAATTTGTCTTCAAGTTTCCCAGGGAAGGAGATGAAGTTTTAAGAGAACGTGAAGTGTTTTCATCTCTTATCCCAATTTAAACCAAATTACTGGAGGTTTTTTTCCCTCTCCTAATGGCAGTGGATCTCCTGTGATGTGGAGACCCTCAGGAAGGAACTCAGGGAGGTTGTGCTGATGGGATTTCTGCCACAAACAATCGGTTTATGTGCAGGGCAGGGCAAAGAGAAGTGCAGGGAGTGTCCAGGTAAAATCCTGCCCCATCTCACAGTGACACAGGCAGGTGTTACCTAAATCAAGTTTGGATTAACAATAAAAACTGGAGGATTTCTGGTTTAAAACAGCATTTCCCCCATGCTGGGTTATGTTTCAAAGGTGAATATTTGCAGTGCTCTGCTCGGTAAAATCCTGCCCCGTCTCACCAGGCTCTGCAGGGACAGGAGGGGATGGCTTGGGGTGGGATTTTAGGAAAAATCCTGCTCTGTGAGGGTGGGGAGGTGCTGGAATGGAATTCCCAGACAGCAGTGGCTGCCCCTGGATCTCTGGAATTGTCCCAGGCTGGATGGGGACAGCTCCTGGAGCAGCCTGGGACAGTGGAGCTGTCCCTGCCATGGTGGAGGAGCTTTAGGGTCTCTTCCCACCCAAACCATTCCCTGATTCTGGGATATTTTCTGGGATTGCTTTTTAGACACCCCAAACTTATTGCCCTTTCTGTTACAAACCACAGGAGAAGAATGAAATGTTTTCAGTTTGCTTTGCCACATCTGCTCCTCGCTCTGCCTCTGCCCTGGAGAAGTTTCATTCCAGTGCCTTCACTGGAATCCTCCTGGCTGGGCACAGAACTGAAATCACTCTCCTCCTGATCCTAATTTAACAGGCAGCAGTGAACACCACCAAGCCCAGGGTGATTTTTCATTTCCATTTCTTTTACACTGTGATTAAACCCCGTTTTTGATATTTCAAAGCACGAGCACATCTCCCTCACCCTGAACTAAAGGAAACCAAACCAAAGCCCAAACTCTTTCTCTGCTGAATACTTCACTAGAGGAACAGCAAGGGTCACCCAGGAGCCAGCTGAACGTGATCTGCAGTGACCTGAGCCTTTCCAGCCACTCCCTGAGTGATTAAAATTGAATTGTGGTCACTTTGGTGCAACAGAGAGGTGGGAACTCCCTCTGTGCTGGAATGTGAATTTTCTGCACTCCCTCTGCACTGGAGTTCTGTGTCTGCCTGGAAAAATATTTTCACACAGCTCTTTCTTATTTCCTGGGTGAAGGAGCCCATTTGGCTTAAACCTCCAGTTATTTTACAACATTGCAGGAAAAAATAGACTTGCTTTTGAGAACAGTCTCCATTTGAGAGTGTATTTTGTTGTATAATGAATTCTCTGATTTGTGGTGGCCTCAGAGGCTCTAAAACCCTTCCAGCTTGCAAACCTGAAGTGCTATAACAGTTTGGAGACATCAGATATTATTCAGGGAATTACTGAGAATGGTGGTGTTGAACAGCTGGTGAACTCAGCAGGAACGGGGGGAAGCAAAGTTTGCATTTGAAAACAAACAAAAATCAAGAAAGGAACTGCCAGGGAGATGTCAGTGAAGCCAGGAAGGAAGAGCTGGCCAGGGAAGGGCTCGATTTTAATGTTTTAATGTTTTAATGTTTTTCATGTTCAGGGTCACCCATGCACAGTTCTTCCAGGGAAAATCACAGCTGGGCACATGTGCAAGGGATATATGGAATAAATTTCAATCTCACTGAATCCCCTCTGGCTCTGGGGATAGAATGCAGGTTCTGCTGTCTGGATGGGCACAGGTGAACAAACAACTTCAGGATTTGTTTGGGATCAGGACTGAGCAGAAACCATCCCTTTATCTTTGACTTGTACCTCTGGAAAGACTTGGGGTATAATTCCATCTAATTGATGGACTCAGTCATGGATAATCTATCATTGATCTAACCTGGATTAATTTCTTGATTCCTATTTACTAATTCTGGCCATTTGACTCTGCATGTGCTGCTTGTATGCTGTTCTTGGGTAGAAATTCCAAATAATCAAATTCCTGCACAATTTTTCCAGCACAAGCCACTGCCCTGGTCATACTCTGATGATTTTGATTCATTTTTTTTGTCCTGCAGGTCAATAAATTACTCATTCATTGTCCTGCTAATGAATGAGTGACCTGGAGCAGAGATTGCTGTGACAAGAAGCAGCCAGCTCTATTCAAGTGTCAGCATCACAAATGCAAAGCTTGGAATTAAAGCAGAGCTAATATTTAATCTTGCTCTCGTTTCACCTAAACTGTTTGAGCTCAGGATTCAGCTGGAAATCCCTCTCAGTGAAAAATCTGTGACAAAAAAAAAAAAAAAAATCCCAATGACCAAAAGGGAAGATGTGAAATGAATAATTCAGAGTGGCAGAGATAAAGCAGCCACATGATCCAAACAGAACTTTAATCAGATGAAATAGTTCTGCTGAGTAATAAAGGCAAAGAACTTTCTTGTCTTAGGGCTAATAATTCATTTAAGCTGACATTATTTCAGAGGGTCTGGATGACTTCAAATGGGAGATTCTGGGGATGCTGTGCACTGATGGATTTGATCCTTGGCAGCTCTCATTGCACTTTATTCCTGAAATAAAGGTTTTGTACTCCAGGATACAATTAGACACAAAGCACTGCATTCATCACCTCTTGCCTAACTTCCCATCATTATTTGTCAAAATCTTTTCTCACAATTTTTCCAGCCTTGTCAAAACTGGATTTCTTTTCCTTTAGAAAGTGATTCAGCTCACCTGAAGTTAGTAGGGTTTTTTATTTTTCCTCCATCACTTATAAGACCAGCTCTGATGGTGTTGGTTTTGCTGAAACAACCTCCAGAATTCACAATTTCAGTGGGGCAGGATCTCATGGCTACATCATCTTTTTTTGACATCCTCTGTTTGTCTTCCTCCCCCTGCTCAGCTACACAACGTTTCTATTTTATCATTTAATATGAAACAAAATTCAGAGGGTGTATTACAAATAGAAAATATCTTCCTCTGTGCTAAGAACAAGGGCATGACAAAGCACTCTGATTTATTCTCATTCCATAACTCTGTCCTTTATCATTTATCCCATGATATCAATTTACACTGTGCTTTAATGTCTTGTTTGGGGTTGTTGTTCTTTTTTTAATCAGCTATATCAGAGATTAATAGCTGACAGAATAATGCATTGGGAAGATTTTTAACTAGAAAATTATTTCCTTCTATTTTAACTCTTTGTGCATTCTCAGAAAAGTTAAAGTGAACTGCAAGACTGATTTTTTTGCTCCTTAAGTGCTTATTTAATGGTGTGGGCAGTGTGGTTTATTAGGAGCCTCCAGACTGAGATTTCTGCTGTCTCTAACCCTGCTCAATTTGTCAGCCCTGGGGTTTCCCCGGGAGCAGCAGAGGAAGGAAAGCCCTGAGCATTTTGCTCAACAAATTCCAGCAGAAGGGTTGCTCATCATGAAGTGCCAGCAAGGGCAGTAAATCTGGGCAGAGGGGAAATGCAGAGGGGATGGGAGCCCTCCCCACAACCACTGCTGGAAATCATCTGTGGATTCCTGACTGCAATTTACTGCCCAGCACCATCAGATGGATTCCCTGCACACACAGCACTGATACAATTTGTGGCTGCTGATAAGCAGAGGAGAGGAAAAATCTACTCCAGAATTTCCAGGATTCTGTCACCCATAAAATCGATGGAGAAACAGAAATAATCCTGAAGGTGCTTGCAGTGATGAAGGGTTCACAGTGCAATGAGTTCCCAGGGGGAATTAAACAATTCAGAGCCTGGTTCTTGCAGCAAATTCTGCAAGGGCTTTGCTGTGGATCCTTGTTCTATTAAAGAATGTTTGCATCAATCTCAGGTGATCCCAGACTGTGCATCCACAGCCTGAATACCCAGGGTGCCTCCTCTCACACTGACCTGCACAGACATTACACTGATTTTTTGGCTAAAGGAGAGGATTTTGGGCACAGGAATGGTTTCCAGTGACTGGAACTTTCACCAGTTAAGGGGATGAGTCAGGGTGGTCTCTTTAAAATGTGTTAAAGCTGCCCAAGGAGTGTGAATTGAATGTGTGACAATGCACCTGAGCCTTCCTCAGCTCCTCCTCCTCACACAGTGCTGTCTGCACCATCAGCAGGATAAAACTGAATAACTGCCCAGGACTGAGCTGGCCCCCTGAGCAGAGCTTTTCCTTTGCAGGATAAAGTCACTGTGCTCTGTCTGTAATCACTGGCAGCTCAGCCTGGCAGATTAGAAAAGTCACTACAGACTGAGGGGTGAATTTTCCAACATCAAATTCACTTTAATTGCTGTTACTTAAAGCTCCAAAGCCCTTTGTACCTCAGGGCAGAGCTGCTGCAGCAACACAGGCAGGTGTTACCTAAATCAAGTTTGGATTAACAATAAAAACTGGAGGATTTCTGGTTTAAAACACCATTTTCCCCACGCTGGGTTATGTTGCCACAGACAACAAAGACAGGTTTTTGCTTTTATCTCCCAAAATGAGCAGTGCAGCTTTCCAAGGTGAATATTTGCAGTGCTCTGCTCTGTGTATGGGCTGCTAAGGATGGGTCAGATAATAGGATTATAAATTTGGGGGGTTAAAATTATTATTCTACAGTGGCAGATGGAAATTAATTATATTTATCAGCTTTGTAACAACAGCTGCTGCTGGAAATGTGGGACCTTGCCTGCATTTTCCAAGGTCTGGATGCCATGGGTGTGTGTAAAATTCCCTCTGCTCTCCCAGCTCTGTGTCTGTCTCTGAAAATGATTAAAAAACCAACCTTGGAGCTGGTCCAAACATTTCTTAGCTTTATTTTCATTTGCAATGCTGAGAGGAGGTTTTAACAATGTCAAGATCTTCTGATGGCAGTGGAAAATGAGGTGGGTGTTGTTGATTTGGGGTTTTCATGATATTTGTGGTACATTCATAGATTGCTCAAGCGTTGCCACACTTTGTTCTACAAAAATTTATGTATTAAGAGCAATTTGTCAGGTCAGAGCTGTGTTTTTTGTCTCGTTGTAGGATTTTCCCTGGGCTCCTAAACATTAATTATGTGTTTAATTATCCCCACTTGGAGCTCTTTGGGTTTAACACAGGAAAAAAAATTAATGGATTCATGGGAGCAATTCTGGATTCTTCAAGGTTATGGGCAAAGTGAAATGATTTCACTGTAAATGTGTCACCAGGGCCCAGCCTGTCCCAAAAACCTGCTGCTAACCTTGGAATGATGGGCTCAGGGCCAGCCTGGGAAACGTCCCCACGAGTTTATAAACCTTGTAAGAACATCTCCAGGTTCATTTTGATACAGAAACCTTGCACAGATTCAGATCTGTTAAATGTGGAAATAAAATCAATCCCCAGCAACTGAGAAAAGCTCAGACCTGGGGAAATAACTCCTAATGAAATCAGTGTCTGACAGACTCTAAAAGTGGCATTCCAGGGCAATTTTCCCTTTATACTTCCCTAATTTCCTATTTGACTTTTACTGCCAATTGCTTTAGGTATTGATTAGGAAGGGGAGGATGGGGACACAGCTCTGGATGATGGTTACACAATGCTGTTAAATATAAATTGCAAATACCAGCAGGCAGGATTCATCTGCCTGAGGTATGAAAAGCCCTGGAAAGGTCAGAGAAATGGGAGGGAAATGGTAAATTCAGGAAATTTCTGGGAGGGCACAGCAAGGGAGGCATTGGTTCAGCAAAGGGCTCCAGTCTTCAGTTTTAAGCAAAGGAAAATGTTAAATTTGAATATTCCTGCTCAATTCATTGAGATGGCCATTAATTATTAAATAAAGTGGGATTGTACTAATGGGCTGCATAAACTGAAGAATTAACACCTCAAACTGCAACAATCCTTCTGGTCTGAGGTCCCAGAAAAGGAAATGAACAAAGGAAAGGAAAAAAGGCAAGGGGGTGTAAAATGAGGAGTTTGATTGTACTTGTTCTACCCAGCCTTCCTTCACTCCTGGGTTCACCACAAAAAAAAAATCTCATTTTTTGGACCATACAGAGATTTTTTGAGGTGATTTTTGGGGTGATAGCAGTTTTCTCACCTCCTTCTCTGTGATTCAATGTCAGTATTTCAATCCATTCCTCAGTCAGTGAGATGGTTCAAAGATGAAGAGAGAAGTTCAAGAGCCACAAGGAATTCAAAATTATGTTTTAGAAGGATTAGGACAGTGGAGGGAAAGGAAATAAAACCTGTGAAGTTTCAGGTCTGTTTCCAAGCAAAATTTCTCGAGGGAGCAGGGAAAAAATTACACTGCAGCTAAAAAATGAAAATGGCAAAATAAAATATACACAAAAGGTGGGAATCAGGTATTAAGTCCAAAATTCGATTTTGTGTTTTCCCAGCTGGAGAATTCGAGGGGTTTGGAAGCAGATCATGAACCAAAACAGAAGGAGAAGGGGGTGGTGCCAGGGGTGCCATGGACAGTTTTTAGGGTGATATTGCCCTTTATGCTGGGAGAATTGGGGTTTTGGTGCTCTCTTGATTGACTCCCCATACCCCAGACACCTTTTCTGATGTAACTGACTCCATTTTTGCATAAAACACTCAGAGAACAGCACCAGCCCGGCTCTCGTTGTGCTGTGAGGAACATTTAGGGTGGTGCTTCATTTGCATTTTCATTGCATGTGCAAATGTTTGTTTTATTTATCTCGCTAGATGACAAGGCAGGCTAATGAGCACTTCAATAAAGCCACAGAAAATGCCACCAAAACAGCAGAAATAAATTTAAAAAATCAAACAATTTTTCTTCCTCACTCCTGTGCTGCACTCTGTGAGCCCAAGCCCCAGATTATCAATATTTTCAGCACAGTGAGTCCTGTGAGGAACTGGCAGAGAATTAATCAGGAAAGTCCCAGCACTGAGGGTCTGCCTGCTCCCAAAAGCTCGGCTGGTGTGGGCTGTGAGCAGGGCAAAGACTTCTTCAAACCAGGTTGTGAACATCAGTGGAGGAAACATCCTCCCAGCCCTTGGTTTTCTGCCTCAAATAAAACAGAGCAGGGCTCTGCTGAGGTAGTTGAGGTTGTAGGTGCTCGTTCCTCTCTGAGCCGAGCTCCTTTCACAGGAACACCAAAGAGCCCTCAGGTGACAGAAATGTTCTGTTACATCTGGGCTCTGCTTTAACAGCTGCTCCAAAATCTGAACCAGATCACTGCAAACTGCATTTTCTGTCTGCCACACGGAGCTGAGACACTGACATTGCTCTGTGCAGGAGAAACCTGAAAAAAGAAAAACCAAAAAAAACTCTTATGACCCTGAAAACAAAACCTCTCTGCCCAGTTTGTGCCTCAGACTCTGAGCCTGTTGATCAGCCCAGAAATGGATCAAATTCAGCTCTGCAGGTGTCAGAGATGTTGAGTTAAGTGCTGGTACCAGAGCAGAATGCCAGAGGTGACATTCCCGTGCTGTGGCTCCTCAGGAGCGATGGCAGAGCTCACCTCGGTGGGTGCAGGAGCTCCTGGGTCACTGGGTTTGTCACAGGCAGTGCCAGGCTGCATTCCTGGGATGGTTGGGCACAATAAAAGGGTGTTTGTCACAGCCACAGCCGTCCTGGTGGCTCCTCAAAGAGTCAGAGAGTCGCTGGTGACAGTTTGGTGTTAATTCACAGAATTCACACAGAACTCACACAGAACTCCCAGCATCCACACAGAATTTACACAGAACTCACACAGAATCCACACAGAACTCACACAGAACTCACACAGAATCCACACAGAACTCACAGAATCCACACAGAATTCCCAGGTTGTAAGAGACCTTCAAGATCAAGTCCAGCCCAGCCCCAACACCTCAACCAGACCATGGCCCCCAGTGCCACATCCAGGCTTTTTTTAACACATCCAGGGATGGTGACTCCACCATCTCCCAGGGCAGACCATCCCAGTACTTCATCACTCTTTCCATGAAAAACTTTTTCCTGATATCCAACCTAATTTTCCCTTGACACAATTTGAGCCTGTATCTCAGGATGAGACGTTCCCATGTGCAGGAGCCAGGCAGAGAAAATCCATCTCCAGTGCTCTGCCCTGCTCTGTTTTTGTGGCATTTTCTTCCCTGCTCCAGCCCCTCCTGAGTCAGGAGTTGTAGGAGTGGGCTGGGCTTTGCACCATTAATTAGTGATTTGTCATTAATCTCATTTGTTTTCCCCTAGAGCCAGCATTAATAGAAACACGATTGAGGTGATTTTTGTGTTTGGGCTCAGATGTTTATTGTATCTTATCAGAAATCACAGAAAGTACAACAGCACCTCCAGATCATTGCTAGAAGTGGAAAAATGGCCCCAGCTGAGCCTGCTTCAAGGCCTTTTAAAGCTAAACACACCAATAAAAGTTTAACACCTACATTATTTATCCTTTTGACCCAATAATAGAGTCCCACAACCCTTAAAGTGACATTTGACCACCCAAAGGTCACTGCCTGAGTTCTGGGAAGAAAAGGAAGAGAAGAAGATGAACAAAGAAAAAGACACCACCCCGAATTCTCCATCTTGTCCCATCTCCACCACTATAATATAAAAACCTCAAATTCCAAACCCATCACCCAGTGCACACACACACATCTCACCCACTGCACATTGGGGATTTCTAACTCATCATTCACATTTCCAAGCCTTCTCCAAGGTTCCAGCTCCAGAGCAGTGTTTAATGTTCCTGGGAGCACAGAAAGCTCCAAAACTCCAGATTTCTGGGCTCAGGATCCTTTCTGTGCTCTGTGGGCACCCGTGGCTCTGGCACAGCACTGGGCACATGCCAGCTGTGGTGGCCACTGTCCCCTGGTCCTCTCTTCAGCCCCATCCCCTGCACAAATTGGGTTTCTCCCTTGCAGGGTTTCTCTATTAAAAATAATAATGTGTGTCCTATGCAGAAAAAAAATCTGTTGGACGTTTCCTTTCCCACTCTCCCTCTTTTGTTTATTTTTTTATATTTTTTTTATAAAAAATAAACCCAAGAAACACCCCCTTGAAATGCTGATTGCTGTTGTTGAAGCCTGGAGTTCACATCAAATTGAGGGTGATGTAATTTTGGAATTAACTCATTCTTGAGTGAGACTGGAAGGGGAGCAGCATGAGCAGCAAAGAATGGAGAGGCACCTGTTATTCTTGTTATTCCAGGGCTGAAATCCCATGAAATTCCATCCCAACCCAAGTTTCTAGACCAGGAAAACAAAAGTCTGGCTCAAATGGGCGCTGGCAAAACAGCAGGGCTGGGAAATCACTCCATGGATGAGCTGTCACCTGAGACATAAATCACATTTTTGTAAACAAGCCTTCAGCTGGAACAAAGTGTCACCCCGGGCCTTCTTTCTCTCTTGTCTTTTCCCTCATAAATCTGGTTGGTGTTTATGGCTGAGGAAGGAGGGGTTTGGAGGCATTTTCCTCCTGGCTGGCAGAGCTGGGTGACATTGCAGCAGAGATTTTGTTATTCAGCTCTTGGAGAGCACAGCAAGTGTAAGGAATTACGGAGGAATGGAGATAGATTTTTATGGCTGTGTTGTGGGCTTGATTTACACAAAAATTTTGATTTTAAATAACAAGCTTTAGGCTGTGAGACCATGATTTTCTTTTAAGTGAGACTTCATAACATTTGTGAAATATGGAAGATAAGACAGAGTCTGCTGCCAGTAAGCACTACAATACAAGCTTTACTTCAGCAGCAGTGTGGAACATAATATTTACTTTAAGCCCTAAATGGAGCACAGAATCTGCAATAAAAATATTTTTAAATGCTCCAGCAATAAACAAGGTAACAGAGGAAAAGGGAAAATAAAATCCAAGGCAGTGTATGGGGTTTTTTTGTCAGCAAGGCGAATACACTGCCAGAAACAATCCTAAAAAATCAAATTATTCCTGGTTCCTCTTATTAACACTGGAATAAGAAAAGGAAAATTTTAACACTGAAATAAGAAAAGGAAAACCTTGTAGAGCTGATGTTTCTATAAACATCCTTTTTGTTCCACTCCAGGAAAAAATATTTTAATATTCACCTTTCAGCTAAATCCCCAGGATGAGCATTTTTTTTTTTCCTGTAAACCAAAGAGAGCAAGGGCAGGACAAATGTTGCTTGTAGATATTCCCCATGGAATGCCAGGGGCAGGAGCCTGCACACGAGATTTCCCCCCCATTTCTGTGCCCATCTCTGCAAACTGAAGATATTCTTGGTCCCTCAGTGCCAATAACATCTCCGAGTATATTTTCTCCCCTACATTTATTTATTTGCTATTATCAACAAATCAATGGGAGCTTTCATATTTTATCAGAGTTGTTCGAGTTTAAAGCCCCCAAGAGAAGCACAGAGAGAGAGTTTAAGTGGTTTTATCAGTAAAATGGTGGGGTTTTTATCACTTTTAAAATATGGCACAAATCTCCTGCTGCAGGTGGATTTTTGCACTGTGAGTTTTCATTTACTGATAAATCTTTACTGATGCATTCATAACTAGCAGTGATTTATGGGCATTTTGTTCCCAAAAACCAGGATTTAAGCCAGGATTAATTCTCATTGAAACCAGCACAGAAGTGTTGGGATTGAAATTCCTCCGTGGCTCTAATTAGTTGTTAATCACATTTCCACTTGATTGCTGCATATATTAAACAGAGGTGATTGACTGGGAGGGGTAAATCAAATATGTTACTTATTGGGCCAAGAACAGGGAGAAAATGAACATTTTCAGCATTTTAAATTTCCAGTTTCTGCCCAGCAAACACCAGGCAGGAATCTGGAATTAAACCATCCCAGGGATCAGATTTTTCTCAGGACCAAGAATTTGCCTTTGGGCTGCACCAGTCAGGAAGTTGTAAAACATAAATAGCTTCAATAAATCTGTTATGCAGATTTTCTGCAAAAATTTTACAGACCAGAGATCCTGGAGAAGATTCTGGACCTTGATGTTTTAAATTCTGCCTGCAGAGGTGCCCCTGAGGAAAAGTTCATTTTTCACCCAGCAATTAATTCGTGTGGTTGTGCACACACAGTTTTAACCGTGGTTTTAACAGTTTTAATTGAGTAAAACTTGGAGTGAACGAGCTCTCTGAGGTTTTGGGGCAGTTTCAGCACATTTTCGAAAAGATTTAATTTCTCTACTTGTCAGCTGCACAGTGAAATCTGAAATGAGCTTCAATGGATGAATGGCTGGAAATTAAAAGACAGAAGTAGAAAAGATTACAGGACTTTGACTCTTTCTTTCTCCCTCTTGCTCTCTGTCACAAGTCCTACATGAAAAGCCCAGACCTCAAAGTTTTGGGTATATTTAGCACTTAATTACTTTCTATTTAATTACTTGGCACCAACTAAATGCAACCTCATTAATTTTTAATATTGTTCTAATAACAATTATTAATTTGCCCTCTAAGAGACATCTCAAGAACAGAACTGTGCCCAGTGTTGACAATGCCATAAAACCTGGGAAAATCCCGGGGAAGGGAATTTATAATCTCAGCCTGGAGCTTCTAAGATCCTTTACATCTGAATAATATCACAGAGGAAAAAAAAAATCTAATTGCATTCCTAACATTTTGTGACACCAAAGTCTTCTCTGATAAAATCATTTGGGAATTGACAAAACTGTAGCTGAAATGAGAATTCATGAAAAAAAAAAGAAAAGAGTTTTGCCTGTATAAAGTCTGATTTTTTTAATCAGTGTGAAGATTTCAAAAGAAGCAGTGTCCCTAAATCTCCCATTGTATCTGGAAGAGCTTCAATAAAGAAAATGAAAAAAAAACCCTAAATAGAAATGTTTGCAAATGAAAGATGTGAGCTTTAACAAGTCTCTGAGTTTAATCAGCCCTTTAATTTAATGAATCATTTGCTTTCATTTTATTACTTTACCTTCACACTCTCACCTCCTGCTTTTTCTTCATGCTCTGAATCATATAATCAGAAAAACTCTGCATTTTAATTATCTTACCTCCACATTTCCTTTGTAATGTGTTGATAATTTGCTTATAATAGAGAGGAACATTGGGCCCATTCAATTCGATTTTTTTTTAAATCCCTCTCCTTCAGTAGCTCTCACAGAGCATGAGATGCTGGTTACTCCTGAATTGAATAGATTGATTGGCTGGGCATTGATTAATCATCAACCTGCATTGGAGAATAGTTAAACCCTTCAGCCAGTGGATAAAAATGGGCATTTTGTAGAGTTTAAGGAGTGTGAGGGAGTTGTTTCATCGACCCAGGGCTTTTCCTGCAGCTCTGGTTTGGGGTTTTTGGTGCTCCTCAAGCACCAGGGCTTTGCTGTCCAGCTGTGTCCCTGCTTTGCTCCTGATCCAGGGACATTTCTGCATCTGGCACTGTCCCAGCTCAGCCCTCTCAGCTCATCTCTCTGTCACTGAAGCAGAACTGATGGATGTCCCACAAAAATCTGCTTTTGAGTTGCTTTTGTCCCCTCATTCCCTGGGGCAGGGGCTGAACCCCAGGGTGATGGAGCCTGATGGAGAGGCTCCAGCCAGCTCCTAAAATGCAGTTTATTGCATTGACTGGACAGTCCCAGCAGTTTGGGGAGGTGGGTGAGCCCAGAGCTGCTGGCTTTGGCCACCCCTGTGTCCTGACCCCCTCCAGCTCTGGTTCCAGTGCATTATAAACTTTTCATTACTGAGCACCTCAATACATGGCTGCCAGCCCACAGCACACACAGCCCCTTTTACATTGGCATACAGCCCATCCAAACTGCTAAATTGCCATTTTATGTCAGTGACCAGCCAGTCATGGAGTTAGTAGTGACATGTTAAACTCTGGGACTTGTTCTGCTGTGGAAATTTCTGAGATCTTTTCTCTAATTGCAACATTGGCTTTCTTGTTTGCCTGTGAAAATCCTTTTTGTTTGGTAAAAACATCTTTAGTTTGAGGTGGATTTATCCTTTGCTCTGAGCCATAAAAGCCCCTTCCAGCTCTTTGCTCTTTGCCTTCTGGTTCCCCACTCAGTTTATTCTGTATCAAAACTTGCTTTCATTCCTACAGAACTTCTGTAAATCTGCACAACTCCTCTGTTAACTCCTTCCCAATCCAACACCCTGTGCTGTGGCACCTCTGTAGCCAGAGCTGCTGCTCTGAGAGCCTTGAGGAGCAATTGGGATTTCCAGCAGGCAGCAGCAGGCAGGTGCCAGCAGGGAGGGAGGGGACACCTCCAGCCTGGCTGGGAGCCAGAGGAGTTCCCCACTGACAGGGTGAACTTCTCACCCTGGGGCTCATCCCACAGCACCAGCAGAGGGGGATTTTGGTGGTGGATAAATCTGGGATTTCCTTTAACCAACACTGTCCAACCCCTTTGTGAACTGAGGTGTTGCTTTATCACCAAAAATCCACTCTGGACATGTCCAGGAGCAGCTCTGCTGAAACCCAGAGCTTTGAGGATTTTTAATTTGTAATTTGAGGACTACAAACAGCAATCTGTGCTGAGAGCACCTGAATTTATCAAATGTTTTGCTGTGCTGTTGTTATTCCAGTCCAGAGCCATCAAATATTACAAATACTTTACTACAGAGTGGTTTGTAGCTGCAGAAAATCCCTGCCCTGGTGTCCTGCAGGTTTCCTGCTGCCCAAACAGCAAAATTAATTACAAATAACTGGCACATTTCCAAGCAAGCACTGTTCATCCCTTCATTATCACAAATCTTCACTGCCACTTCCTGAGCAACCCTTCATTCATAATTCCACTGCTTCTGGTTTGTTTACAGTTCTGGGCTGATTGATGCAAACACACTTTTATGCTCAGCAGCTGTTTTGCACAAAGATGAAAACTGAAGCAAGCAGAGTCTTGACAGAAAAGGAGCTCAAAAAAACCAAAATTCCCAGGACTGGTATCTCAAAAGTAAATTTCTCTTATTTAAATTGTCTCCTTTTCTGACCAATTCCTTGGAAACAAATTTAAGCCAGATTTTCCTGATTTTCAAGGGCAGCATTATATTATTACTTTATTTTATATGTATATAGAAATAGTTCTGCTTTCTACAAATGAAGGGAAATTTGCTCTTCTTAGCCTGTAAGAGAAAAACTGAAGGAGGCTCCACGTGAGCAAGGCAAGGGCAGGGAAATGAACTGGCAGCACTTTGGGAAAGCACAAATTCCACATTCACAGCCACAAACCCTTCCCTGAACCTGCTGGGCTCAGTTCAAAATCCTGCTCTGTGCAAGGAAACCCTTTGGGGCAGCAGCTCCTCAGGAATTCCTGTCCATCCCCATTCCCTGAGTGAAAAATCCCTGATTTTACCCTGAAGATCCATGATACCAGTGTTAATTTATGCAAATACTGAAGTATTTTCCTGAGGATTGTGGAGACTTCATTCATTACTCTTTGTCAAATATGGTTAAGATCCATATGTGTCACCTTAATTAAAGCTTGTGTGGAGTGGAGAGGGATAAGGAGGGATGAGCAAAGAGACTTTTTTTGGCTGGATCAAAAGCAGAGCTGTGTTTTGCTGCCATCACCTTTAATATGCTCCAAAACTCTGATACAGCCTAATCTGGTCACATAAATTGAAAAAAGGCATGATAGCAGAAATGAATAAGGAAGGAGAGCACCAGGAGGCAGAGTATAATTAGAAAAGCTCCCTTTATCTAAAAATTTCATTAAAAACAAAGCAACACTCAAAGACACAGAGATGTACAGGACATAAGTGTGAATTAAAAGTGCAGCTGCTGCTTTGCAGGCTCAGCACACGTTTCCCTCTCCCAAACAATTCTCTGAAACTCCACATTTTGGATCTGAAACTCCACATTTTGGATCTGAAACTCCACATTTTGGAGCAGCTCTGGGGCTCAGGTTGCCACAAGGAAATCTAAAACTGGGCACAGCTCTGAGTTCATAAAACCCTGGGCTAATTGGCCACTGAGTCTTGACAGAATAACCTGCTCCTCCCCAAGGCTGCAAAATCCAGCAATTCAATTAAGGACTCGAGGATAATTTGCCTTTGCACGTTGAGGAGTGCTGGTTTTAGGAATAAACCTCTTCTCCAGTCAGACTTAGGGATTTTCCCTTTCCTTGGAGCAAGCCAAGCCTCTCCCCACATTTCCATCCTCACACTGATCTTGGGGGGACTCTCAAAACCTCTGGGATTTCACTGGAGCAGCTGCAGGATTGGAGGGAGTCGAGTTGGAGTGAGATAAATTTAATGTCTTCAGCTCCTTTTGCACTTGAAATTGTCTTACTCCACCTCATTTAATTAATGCATTGGAAGTTATCGGTGCATTGCTGGCAGCTTGCTTAGAGATGGGTCAGAAGAATTCTGAGATGTTTTCAGGGTTTTAATTTTTTATTTCTTTATTTTAATGCTTTTCCCTCTCTTCCAGAGTGTCCTTCATAAATCCTCACCTCTGGTTTCTCACTTAAATTCCAGCTGAAGAATTGTTAAGGAAATATTAATGTAATTTACATTTTTGCCAAGGATCCTCACCTCCCCTCTCCATAAACAGCACAAACATGTCAAGGAAAACTCCAGAATCAAGGCAGTGTGTTAAAAAAATATATTTCCTGCTGCCTATAGACAATGCTGATGGGATAAAAATGAATAATTTCTCCCTGCTACACCTTGACAGATTTTCACAATGACAGCCAAGGTCGGTGTGCACCAGAGCTGGATTGAATCTGTCTCCTTGGCTCTGACACAGGAAAAGACACCAGGATCTCAGAATCTGGTTTGGTTTTTTCCCCGAGCTGTGTAAAAGTTCTTGTCTGGCAGTTCGTGTGCCCGAGCTGGAATCAATCTGAGCTCTTTAGTTTTCACTCTCAAGGTTGTTTATTCTTTTCTTATCTGTAATATTTTCTCTCAGCCCAGCCAGGTCTGTCTGGCAGGGCAGCCATGGCACACTCTCTGCCCTTCAGGGCACTGTTATCTTTTTATACTAAAAACTACCTACATGATGTTTACAATTATTTCCCAATTCCCATCATCTATGTTAGACAGTGAACTTCTACTCTAAACCAATCCCAAAGTGCCAGCTCCACAATAGAAAATGGAGATGAAGAAGAAGAACAAAGAAAGACCAAACACGTGCTTTTTCCTCCATCTTGTGTTCTAAAATCCCCATTCCCAAAAATCCTACAATCTATATTTTCATTTTATGATAACACTACTTAATCTTCTGTGACTTTCAGGTTCTCATCTAAAGCTGGTGATTTGTTCCAAGGGCTATAATCAAACCCACAGATGTTTTGGGATCATCCCAGGGTCTCAGAGCCCCTGACAGGGTCTCACAGCTCTGGATCCCAAAGGGATGTCTCAGACTCCAACACAGGAAAGCAGAAAAGAAGGGAAATTCAGGATTGTCCTGCCTGTGGTCATCAACAACCCCCAAAAGGTGATTTTGTTTAAGGAGCAGAGGCAGGGCTGGGACAGCCCCTCAGGCACTCCCAGGGCTCTGGCACCTGGCAGTGCCAGCTGAAGAAAAGCTGCAGAAAGAATTATTTCTGAGTATTGCCACCTGCACGGCTTTGAGAAAAAAACACTTCACAGGGCTGGGATCCACAATTAATGAAGGACTGAGGTTGTCATTCCCATATCCTGACCACTCCTTCACCTTTATTTTCCCTCCTGCTGGACTCAGTGCTCACTTTTGGGCACCTCAGGCATTTTTTGTGCCCATCCAAGCCAGGAGAGCCCAGTTCCAGTTTTGGCAGCTCAGAGCCCATGCTGTGTGTCCAGCTCAGCATCTGGTGCCCAGCACTGGCACAGCCCCACTGCCAGCCCTGGGGAGAGGTTAATTTAATTTAATTTAATTTGTATTTCCTGCCCCCACAGCAGTGGAAGCTGCCTGCCAGGCTGGGGGGATGCTGTTTTAGCACCACAGATCACAGATTAAATTCTTTCCCTTCCTTCCTCTCATCAGGCTGCACTGCACAGCATTACATGAAATCCTTCAAATCATCCTTAGTGCAAGCCTCAGTTCTGTTTGTGTCCTCACATCTTGGCCAGCAAACCGAATTTAATCTGATTTATCTCTTCTGGTTGCTCTGAGCAGCTCCCAAAATGAACGTTGGCAAAGACAGCCACAGAAAGGAGTGGATAAAAGTTAATTTTGTTGTTACAAATACCCCTGTTGGTGAGGCAGGATTTGTGGAAGCTGGCATGGGTTATTTCATTTCCTCAGAGCTCTGATAGGGATCTTGCTGCTTTCTGAGCTGGTTGAGCTGCAAGGACAGGATGAGGGAAAATGGACAAAATCTGGGCAGATTTGGGTGCAGCAGGATTTTAATTTGGATCCTGAAGCCGCTGCCTGGTTTCAAGAGGTCCCATCAGAAAATGGAGCAGCACAACCTCTCATTTATTTCTCTGCTGGTTCTTTTATTTCTTGAGATTCTGCCATGAAAGCTCTGTGCAGACTCAGGCTGGCAGGAAAATCAGAGTCTGCTCATTTTACATCCCAAAACATGGAATTTAAGTATTGTTCCTTGAACTGCAGGTGCAGATTTTGCTTCTGAATTCCCAACTGCCTGAGTTTGGCCTTTGAGTTCCATCTCTGCAAGTTATAAATAAAACTCCCACCAAAGTGTGAATCATTTTTATTGGCACAGATCTCCTGTCTGAGGTATTTTTCTTTGGAGTTGAGTGCTGGATAATTAAATAATCCACATGGCAGCTGAGTTATGATACCTGAAAGTGTTTGCAATATCTGGATGAATAAAATAATGATTCCCATGAAAAATGGAAGACCATCAGTCAGGTATTGAACAAGTCAGAGTCTTTACAATTAATGATAACCAATTATAAATAGAGATAGACAGGTAAGTGGTTTTTCAGCAAGTTTTCATTGTTGATGATGGCAGTTTGTTTATCAGTCATTAACTGCAGCTGCCTCACAATTTCATTTTACCCTTCCTGCTGGGGGAATATCAGCCTCCAAAAGTTTGGACAAGATTTTCTTCTAGTGTCAGTATTTCCCAGATTTTCCTTTTCCTTGGTGTAATTTAGCAGCAGTGACCAGAACTGGCTCCTGAGATCTCCTGGCTCTGCCCAGTGAAGGATCCCTCCTCACTGAGTGTGAGAGCCTGAAACACCAGAGACCCCAAAACCACCTTAAAAAGAACCCAAAAACTTACAGAAAACAACTTTTTACACAATCCAACTTTTAACACAAAAACTTTTGTGTTAAATCTTAACCCTTGTGTTAAATCTCAACCCTTGTGTTAAATCCCAACCCTTGTGTTAAATCTTAATTCTTGTGTTAAATCTTAACCCTTGAGTTAAATCTCAATTCTTGTCTTAAATCTCAACCCTTGTGTTAAATCTTAACCTTTGGGTTAAATCTTAATTCTTGTGTTAAATCTTAACCCTTGTGTTAAATCTTAATTCTTAAATCTTAATTCTTGTGTTAAATCTCAACCCTTGTGTTTAATCTTAACCTTTGTGTTAAATCTTAATTCTTGTGTTAAATCTTAACCTTTGTGTTAAATCTCAACCCTTGAGTTAAATATCAACCCTTGTGTTTAATCTCAACTCTCCAGGCATTCCCTGGGGATTTTTGGAAATGTGCTCCAGGATTCCCAGGGTTACCCAGCAGTGCTGCTTGCCATGTTCTGACTCCTCTGCAGAGCTGCCCAAAACTGCCCAAAAATTCAGGGGAAAGCCCTGCAGAGGCTGTGCAAACACAGAAATGTTCAGTCACACGTGTGTGATTTTCTTTCTCTTCAACTTCCACATCCATGCTTTAAAAATTGCCTTCGGGGAGTCTCTGCCATCCTGGTGTTATTTTGATAAATCCAGATGAAATAAACACTCTCCATTTTATCAGAACTAACTTTAGTACAGTAAAAATGCTCCCCATCAATGTGCACAGTGCATGTTCTCCTGCTCTCCAAAGAGATTAATTATCACTGTATCCTTCTTTTTTTTTTTTCTTTCTTTTTGAAGAGAAAATATTACTTGAATGATGAGAAACGTGGCCAACACTTAATTGTGAGAAAGTCACGTTGAAATCAGAGCCTGGTAGCTGCGTGCAGCAGAATGAGTTAATGACTTTGCACTCCTGCTAATGTTAATTAGATTATTCTGAAATGGAAACAGTGTTTGTCTCCTTGCTGCCTCCCTGATTTTTCAGTGGGAATAATTGAAACATTTTAGTCCTGGAAATTCAGTATTTCATCTCAGGCCAAACTTAACACATTTCATTTTAGTTTTAGGCAGAAGTGCAGCGATACATCACAATAATGGCAGTTTGTAAATCCATGGATGTGCTCCTGTAATTACAGCTGAAAGTATTTGAGGGGAGAAAGCCTTGCCAGCTTTTCTGTGCTATCTTATTAAATGTGTCCTTCTAAACATTTTTCATCCAGACTCTTTTGTTTAAAGCTATTGAATCAGGTAATTTATCATTTATATTCCTCAAAGATGCAGAGCTGTGCTCAATAGAAACTGAGGCTGCTCAGTGTCTGTTAATTGCTTGTGGTCCCTCTATGGAAATTGCTCACAATTTGTTGCTTCGAAGAACCCCAGGTGCCCAAACTCAAGGATTTATTTGTATTTTTATCTTTCTCAGAGATCTGTGATTCTCTCCAGACTCTCCCCACCAGTTCAGTGGTGCCCAAGTTTTCCACATTTCTCATGGCTCTTCCCTGGCCCTGGGACAAACCTGGGAAACTCTGTGAAAAATCTGCATTTCCAGACAATGCAGAATTTCTGAAATCCTTCAGATATTTTTCTTCTTGTCTTAATCTGCCAGACTGCCTTCAAAAAACAGTGAGGGGAAAAAACCCAAAAAACCTCCAAAATCTGTGTTTGGTTAAAGGAATTAATATTTTTTTTAATCTAACTTTATCTCTGAAGTGTCACATTTCTTGGACAGACCTGAACTGGAATAATGCTCAGATCTTTTTTGGATCAAAGATTTGTGGTTTTTTATGTAAAACCTCAGAGAAAAAGTCAAAGCTCTGGTCTGGAAACCATGGACACTTCCTCCCTTCAAACTCTATTTTTAATCCACTGTCACCTTTAATATAAAGGACCAAAAAATGGAGGGCTGGGTGTTTTTATGGGAAGCTGTGGGAAGCAGCTGGGGAAGGGGATTTGAAGCTTTCCCAAGTGGGGTGGGACAATTCCTGCCCTTGCCCTGCTGAATCCAAGGAATTTGTTCCCAAGGAATTCCCTGGGTCTCTGTTCTGAGGTGGAATCAGCAATTTGGGGGAAGTTCAATTCCCAGCTGAATATCAATATTTTCATTTCTTTCGCTCTTCTCTGGGTTATTTAAGTTCTTTTTCACACCAAAGTCCCAGAGAGGTCCCTCAAAGGTTCAGTTTTCCCCAGTTTTTTATGGGAAGAGCTGCTCCTGTCTCAATTTCCAAGCAGGGAAATCAGAGCCCTTGTAGGGACTGGAATGGTGATTATGAGTGAACTTCTATTTCCTTTAATGAGCCAGAGGGAAATTGCCTGACAACTTTTTTTTTTTTCCTGAGACAGAAATTTCCACTTAGTGTAATACCTAATTTCCTCCCAAGGAATGTCTCCTATAGAATTCCCACTTAGTTTGTAATTGTTTTCTTTTATCTCTGTGACTAATGAAATGCCCAAGATAAAGGGCTGTACTGAGAGGCATACTGGGATATTAGGAGTTTTTTCTATGTCCCAAGTTTTATATATTCAATGTGTAAATTAAATTAGGCTTCATTCCCCTGGAAATTTATATCTTGGCCCTTGTTATACTTCATATATTTAATTAAAATGATAATATATTGGGCTGCAGTTGTAAAATTATTTTAAAGGAGAGTGATCTCTTCAGGGGCCTTATTTGGGTGGTGAATTAAAAGATGTGGAGATGCAGAAAGAATAACAAGGTCTGCTGGGAGAATGCTCAGAGATGATTGGTGAGAGTTTATTTAGACCTCTAGGAAATTCAGATTAAAATGTCTCCCCAAATTAAGGCTTGCATTTTCCTGATGTGTTCCCTTGTTTGGCTGCTGCAATTCCAGCCCCAGAGCTGTGCTTGGGGCTCCATAAATCCCAGAGCACCACACTAATGTCCCCATTCCCTTTATCTTTTAGTGAAGCCAAAGGAAAATCTCTTTCCCAAGACTCTGGGATTGCAATGACTTATGCTGACCACCTCCAATTTTCTCTCCTTGTAAACTCAGTTTAGTGTTACAAAAACAATCCCAAGGCAGATTGGAGGTGCCAAACATCTCCTCTGACCTTTAAATCAAATTTAGCAGGCCACCAAGGGAAACCTAACAGCTTCATCAAGTGGAGATTTGAGGCAATAAATCCAAGCATTCATGAGAAAAGGGATCAAAGCTCTGCCTTATTGTGGGAACTTCCAAACAAGAGTGTCTGAAACCTGGCTGGAATCAAAACTTGGATTGTCAGGAGGGAATTCTGCTGCCTTAAATAATAAATCAGTGTTCTGCCTGCATGGCCTGGCACAGTCACCCCAGCTAAGATAATTAATGGGATCCCATTGCCTCTATGAGCTGGGAATCCCAATTCCAAACCCCAATTCCCAGATGGGATGAGCAGCCCATCCCAAAATAAAGACATTTTGTCAAGTAACAAATTGTTTGGGATAATCTCCTCAAGATTCAAATAAAATGATGTTTTCTTGCTGCAGACTGAGAGGAATCCTCACCAACCCTGTCAGGAGTTCATGGTGCAGGTGTTTATGAAAACACCTGTGGGTTTGGTTTTTTTGGGTTTTTTTTAACTGACAAAGCAGTTTTGCAAAAATCCCTTTATTTTTCTGACACTCATCTGTGTCCAAGGGCATCCTGAAAGGTACTGAAATGCAGCTTTGGGATCAAAGGCAGAGCTAAAAACAAAAACAATTAAAATGTTCGAGGCTGTATTAAAACCAAACATCGTTTCTGATGAGATAAAAAAAGTAAACCCCAAATTTTGGCTTTCAGCAATTTACTGAAGGCATGAAAAAACCAAAATATTGGACTTAGGCCAGTGAATAACAGCACCAAACTAACCCTGGCTGGCCTTGCCTGCAGTGGCATTTGTCACCAAATGCTTTGGATATCAGAGGGTGGAAGCTCCAGCGTGGAATTCTGTCTTTCCATCTGGATTTGGCAATTAAACAAAGCCATGGGAGTTCCCCCTCTGTGATGGTTTTGATTAAAATTCTGCTTTGAACTTGGAAGATGTTCCACTTCCAGTGAATCAGCGTGTCCTGATGGGGAGAAAAAGGGAAGATTTTGTTTTCCATGGGAAATTCTCCCCTTTGGCTGCTGGGTGAAGGAGCCTGGCAGTGAGAATGGGGTTTTTCAGAACAGGGTAACATCATTCCATGTATATTTTATATATATATGTGTGTGTATTATACCTGCTATAAATCTGTCTGACCTGTGTTTCCCTGGGCAAGAGCTGCTTGTCCCAGGCAGGAATTCCTGAATTCCTCAGGAATTCAGAGGATCAATTTTCCTTGTGGCAGTCACTCCTGGCACTTTCACAGCCTCACAGAGGGTGCAGTCCTGGGCTGGAATTCCTGATTTTTGGCAGGAATCCCCCCAGAGCTCCTCCCTCTGTGTGTTCTGAGCTCTTCAGGCAGAGTTTAACCAAGTCCTGGAGCTTTTTGCAGCTCTTGTGTCTCGGGATGAGTTTCACAGAGAGGATGTGGGCTCTGCTTGCTTGGCAGAATCTTTTTGAACAAATAAATCATTAAATACTTGTGTAATACAATGTGAATGCCAGGCTTCAAATATCCCAAATATATTCCCTGTAAACCCCTGGATTTGAATTTTCTGGTGGGGCTAAACCATTATCTAGCCTAGGAGTCACCTACATGGACAGCAAGGGATAAAAATGGGGAAGGAATTGGGATTTGCTGTTATCAGTTGAACAGAAGTGCAAATTCAGATGGGATCCATTATTCCTGTGTTCATTTATTATTGGCAAAAAAAAAATAAATTATTGCTTCAATGGAAATATCAGTAGAGATAAAAGTAATTACATTTCTTTTTTCCTTCTATTTCCTGTGTGTTTAAAAGGGGGAGCCCCACAGCAAAGAGCAGGGAAATCTGCAAATAGGAAGGGAAGGGGATTCAGCAGGGAAAGGACAAGGACCTAAACCCTTTATTTTAGTGGGTGCTGGGAAAGAGAAAAAAAAAAATCAAAGCAGAGAATAAATTAAAAAATAAACCAGCCAAAAGCACCTTATTTCATACAGAAAATGCACGTTTTCTGTCAACCTTGCAAATAGGAGAAAAGGACTTAGGCTCTTTCTTTTGGACATAATTCATGGAGTAATAACAGATGAATATGCTCCCAAAGTCAGGATATATTATTTCAAATTGGCCCTGTATTTAAATATGAAACAAGCTGGCATTTTGTCATGTCAGCTAATGGAACTGCTGGGGAAAATCTGAGGATGAAAAATAGACAATTAAATGGTTCCTTGGAAAACAAAAGAGGGATTTGCATATCTCTTTATAATGATGAGTTTGCAGTTCTTCCTTTCCAGGGCTCCAGCGAAGTGTAAATGGTGATTTTGGGATCCAGAGCTCCTCAGTTCCTGGTGAAAGAGAATTTTGTGCTCTGTCATCTGTACAGTGCTGGGAAACACTGAAAAAATAACAGATAACAAAACCATTCCCTTTCATCAGGCCAGAGCTGTAATTCCATCAAATATTTGGCTTGGGAAAAAAAAAAAAGAGTGAGTGCTGCTAAAAGCTCAGGATTCATTGCCTGGGGGGTCTGTGGTAATTGTAACAGATTCCTGTGATAAAAAATAAAATAAAATAAAATTCTGAGATTTGGGAGTTTAGAAAACTTCCATGGCACTGTTTCCATGTGGGAAGGTGAGGGATGAGGGGAAGGGACACAAAGCTGAGCAGTCACAGCCCAGGATCCAGCAGGGCTGGCAGGGGATGGAATCTGTGGGAATTCATGCCAGAGGGAAGGTTTTAAGGGAATCACTAAAGAAAAAGCTGCACTGGCATATCCCAGAGCATGGAGCCAAAACCAGGGTCTGCCTTGGATAAACAGGAACGGGACAAGAGGCTTAAAATAAATCCTGGCACAAATAAATCTGGTGGAAGATGAGCATTCCAGCAGGAATTTCCCCATGGAAAGAGTGGCAGGGGTTGGAACTGCCCAGGGAGTTTGGATCCCCATCCCTGGAGGTGGCACCGAGTGCCCTGGGGTGGGGACAGGGTGGGGCTGGGGCACAGCTGGGATTGGATGTTCTGGGAGGGTTTCCAGCCTCAGTGATTCCATGAACATCTGTAGGATGGTGCAGCCTCCCCTGCCAAAGGGAATGAGGAGCAGGTCCAAGGCCTGACCTGTCCACCCTGCCTGAAGGGATTTGCTCTCACTTTATCCTGGGCTACAAAAATCTCCTTTTTCTGTCACAGCAGCACACCTGAGCTGCATTTCCATCCAGCCACAGCATGTTCTGTGGCTCCCCCAGTTTGCCTGGCTGATCCTCCCTGGTTTCCTAGGCAATGCAGAGGGAATGGACAAAGGGCTGCAGGGTTTTGTTCCATTTGTGTTGTGCTGTAATGAAATTGTCTCTGTTGGTGATGGAAGGAGGAATGTGGAATCAAAGAAAGGGAAGAGGCACAGAATCAGCAGCACCAATAGCCAGGAAACAGAACTTTTATCACTTTTCTGTTACAAAATTGAAAACAACCAAACACAGAACCAAAACAGGCAGAATATCAGAAAGAATTAGAATTTGTCAGGAAGTGTCAGAGTTGGTTTTTTGGGGTGCATTTGAGAAATGCCTCCCACAGCACAAATTGCTTTAATCTGGAAGAAACTAAAGATTGGTTGCATTTATTTCCAGAATCATTGCTTTGGGCTGGAACAGGTTTAAAAACCATTCTGTGCATTGACTGCTTGGGATGGCAGTTTGATGTATTAGGGTGTGAGACCACGAGTTATTCCTGTGGATCCTCCAGTGAACATTCCCAACAGGAGAGATTTACTGGGCTGGCAGCTCCAGCAACGTGCCAAAAGTTGAAGAGCCCCAGCTGTAAAATCTCAGAGCTCCACCGTGGTTTGTCACAGAGAGAGGTGTCAGAGTCTGGGACATCCCTTTGGGGTCCAGAGCTGTGAGACCCTGTCAGGGGCTCTGAGATCCTGGGATGATCCCAAAACATCTGTGGGGTTGATTATAGCCCTTGGAACAAATCACCAGCTTTAGATGAGAACTTAAAAGTCACAGAAGTTTAAGTAGTGTTATCATAAAGTGAAAATATAGATTGTAGGATTTTTGGGAATGGGGATTTTAGAACACAAGATGGAGGAAAAAGCACGTGTTTGGTCTTTCTTTGTTCTTCTTCTTCATCTCCATTTTCTATTGTGGAGCTGGCACTTTTGGATTGGTTTAGAGTAGAAGTTCACTGTCTAACATAGATGATGGGAATTGGGAAATAATTGTAAACATCATGTAGGTAGTTTTTAGTATAAAAAGATAAAACTGCCCTGAAGGGCAGAGAGTGTGCCATGGCTGCCCTGCCAGACAGACCTGGCTGGGCTGAGAGAAAATATTACAGATAAGAAAAGAATAAACAACCTTGAGAGTGAAAACTAAAGAGCTCAGATTGATTCCAGCTCGGGCACACGAACTGCCAGACAAGAACTTTTACACATCTCGGGGGAAAAACCAAAACGGATTCTGAGAAGAGGAAATGTTCCAGCCAGGAAGCAGTGCCAGGCACCCCAATCATTCCTCTGGTGGGAAGAGGAAGCCCCACAAACATCTCCATCAGTATTTCAGATTTCCTGGCTGAATTTACAGAACTGGGGAGCCTTTGCTGGTTTGACCTGTGCCCTGGGATGCATTCCTGCCTGCCTGGAGCTGGGATCCAGCTGATCCCTCCAGCACTTCCCTGCTGCCACCTGGGGCTGTCAGCTCCAAAAACCTTCACCTGAGGAAAATGCACGTGTGAAAGTGGGAATAGGGGCAGGGATTTATTTTCCTTGTGTACTCAGCGGGGCAGAGCCTCAACCAACCTTCCCTGAGCCTTGGTGAGCTCAGCCCAGATGTGCCCCAAACATCTGGAGGGGCTGTGGGAGAGCTCTGCAGCTCCTGGGGTTCTGCTCTCAGGTGCTGGCTGAGGTTCAGGATGCAAAAGGGATTTCTGCACCTGGAATGCCAAAATCAGCCTGTTCTCCACACAAAAAAAAAAAAATCCTGGCTGCACAGTCAAAACCCAGTTCTAACCAGGTGAACACAGGGTGGTTTCAGAAAAACTGGGATGTGGGGGTTTTTTTGCTGCTGACATTTGCTAAAGGATTGTTCAGCTCTCCAATGGCTTTTACAGCACAAAATGGAAAAGCTCATTCCCCCAAAAATGCTTGGATGTTGTATTGAGTCAGGTAACTACTACAAATTCCTTCACTGTCTGTTATTCCTTTAAATCTCCAAGGAATTCTCTGGCTTTCCAAACAGAATCCCATTTTGTATTCCAGGCAGCACAAGCTCCTGCAAAGGTACACAAACACTGGGAGTTGCCTGAGGGATATTTTCTCTATTTTTTAGCCTGGTTCCCTAAGGAAACCCTCATGTTTTGAGGGTGGGTGGGAGGTTTATACAAATCCATCTGCTGCCTTCTCAAAATTTCCATTGTTTGATTCCAGTTTTCCCAAAAAACTGAGAAAAGCTACAGTGGATCTGCAGCAGTCCAGCAGAGCTAGAAACACTTCAGGATTCAAAATGCTCAGGAAGTTTCACCAGGGGTGTGGAACCTCTCAAGCTCTGAAAAACCCACGTGGGGAATTTGTGAGCTGGGAGAAAACAGCTTTGGAAGGCTAAAACCACAAAGGAGAGGTCAGGGATGGTCCTTAGGCTGGGAATCTGGGAATTAGGCAGAGCTGGGGGCCAGGAGGCTGGCGGGAAGGAGGGATGGTGGGTTTTAGTCCTGAGCATTCAGAAATTGCTGCTCACAGGGAGTTGGGAGAGGCAGCACCAGGCTGCAGGGCTTGGCTGTGCTGGAAAATCTTGCAGGGAGTCAATGTCCATCAGCAGAGCTAAATCAGGAGCTGGAGCAGGCAGGGGACAGGAAATCTGGCAGAATTTGGGCAGAATCAGTTAATCAGGCAGCACAAATCCAGAAATCAGAAGTTTTTCAGATTCATTCATTCTCCTGCTCAGCAACCTGCCAGTTTCCCTTTTTTTCTCCTGTTCAGGCTGAATTGAAGGAGCTTCTTCTCAGGACAGAATAAAACACAACCCCCTATTCCAGATTTAGAGCACATTGCAAACCCTTTGAAGTCAGAATTTTGTTTGGCTTTTGTAAAATGTATTTTATATATAAAATATATCTCCTGAGCTGCATGGTGTCTGTCCATCTCATCCCTGCAGGAGGGGTTTGGGTGCCCTCAGTGCCACAGGTGCCCTGTCCCCAGTTCCTGTTCCCAGCCAAGGTAAATAAAAACCTTATAAAAGAAAGGTTTTATAAAACCAGGCCTTGCTATTTCAGCTGAATTCACAGCTAGCCTGGTAAGTTCCCATAAGAGAGAATCATAAGAATGAAAATCAGTTTGCATAACAATCTGTTCTTGTAAAAAGGCAGTTTGCATCTGGGAAAAATAAGAAGTCTATCCCTTGAAAATAAAAAATATAAAGAAATATAAAAAAAATACAAAGAAAAAATATAAACAGGTGTATAAAGAGAAAACCTTGGCATGTGCACACACAAACACCTAACCAGTGAACTGAGTAGCAAGAAAGTTAATAACCAATTAGAATTAAACACTTGGAATTAATAACTTGGAAAACTAAATAAAAATAGGCTGTAACATTAAAGTAGGGCTTTTGGCTGCTGAAATTTAGAAGTGTTGTACCTCTCTTTATTCCCTGCCATTGTTCCACCAGGCCAGTGTGCAAACTTTCCTCCTGACTCTGGGGGAGTGAGGAAATGCAGGATTTGCTGCCAGGAGGACACTGTGAATTAGCCAGGTGAGAGCTGAGGGAGCTCTGAGCCTGTTCTGGCTGTTGTGGTGAGCCTGGGCACTGCTCAGAGCTCATTCCCATGAAACCAGGCCCACAAAGGAGTTTCAGGGTGGATTTTGGAGCTCCTCAAAGCTCCAGGCTGCAGATTTCTCCTGTGCAGTGATAGAAATGCTCCTGCAGAAAACTCCAGTTCAGCAGGGATGAGGGAATGAGCCCATCCAAGGCTGCTCAATGCAGGGTTTGTATCCAGTGTGTAATTTGAAAAATATCAGCGTTCCAGCAGTGCCACAGGAGTGCAAGTGGTTCAATGGACTCGCTAGAATTGCCTGCAGTGGCAAAAAGCACTTTTCACACAGTTAAATTGCATTTCCTGTTGATTAGCAGCTTTTTTCTCTCTCTCTGGAGCTGGAAAAGTGAGAAAGGAAATCGGGGTTAGAGCTGGTTCACTTGAACAGAACTTCTGCCTCTCTCTGTTGAATTTGAGTTGGAAATGCAGAGTGGAAGGATCTGTTACAGCTCAGAGGGGAAATATCAGAATATAGAACCATGATTTCAGAGAATTAATGAATTAATCACTGAGAAATCCTTTAAGTAATTAAGGATCTAGTAAATTGTCAGAGCTGGATCAGATCCCTCTCTGGACATTGCCCTGGATCATTTAAATAAATCTCTGCCAGCTTTGGAGTTGAGAAAACACATGGAAGGATTTGAAACAAAGCAGGGTTTATAAAAATATCTTTGGGAGAAGCTGGTGGGTGCAGTTTGGATCAGCTCCTGCCTTCTGTCAGTCAGAATTTCTTCCCAAAAATTCAGGGCTCAACCCAGAGAGGTTTTACTGGCTGTAAAATCACAGGAGTGATGCAAACATCACTCACTGAAGCCTCAGCATCTTCACTGCTGTGTCCCAGTGCCTCGTGTCAGCTTGTCCCTAATTCCAACAGAAATTCTCTTTTCTCTGCTCCTGGATCTGAGTCTCAGCTGGGCTGGGTCAGGAAACTCCCACTGCCTCACATCCCTGGAATCTGCTGCTCGAGCCATGAAGAGCAGGATTGGAGGAATGCCATAAAAATGATGCACTTTAATAGGAGGAACTAATAGTGGGTGACATTTTTACAGAGGTGACAGATGATGTCTCTGTGCTCTGCACATTTTGGGTGAAACCTTTGATGGAGGCACTGAATCAGTTATGAGGAAGCATTAAACTCCTGGCTGGGGCTTTACAAATATTTGTCCTTCTAAAACCTCCTGCAGTTGTACAGAAACAAATGGATGGGATTGATG
>VXBI01006779.1:3098670-3124572 GCA_013397375.1 Toxostoma redivivum | reverse complement strand
AAAAAAAAAAAAAAGCATCAGGATCAGACAGGAAATTCGGGCTCTCCCCCCCAGCAGGGTTTTGTTGTCTCTCCCTTGTCCAGCCCAGTGGAACAGAACCAGATTTGAGTTCTGCTGGTTCATGAAATGCTCAGTCTGGTGCTCCCAGGGGTGTGAGAACTTCTGGCAGGGAAATCCACGGTGCAGACCAGCAATAAAATACATTCCAAAAGGGGAGGGCAGCCAGGAGCTCCAGCCCATGTTGTGGAATCACAGAATCACAGCAGCAGCCCTGGCTGGGCTCTGCTTGGCCATAAAATCATTTCCTGTCTCTACAGTAGAAATCCTGTGGCTAAGCTTATCTGAGTGGAAAAAAAATCAAACAACCCCCCCCCCCAAAACAAAAACAAACAAAAAACCACAAAAAAAACCCTAAAAAAAACCAAACAAAAAACCCCACACCACAAAAAACAACTAAAAAAACCCCCACAAAAAACCAAACTAAAAAAAAACAACACCATTTCAACCTTATTAATGCTGTATTTTTTCCTCATAACCCATTGATGATTATTGAAATCATTTCAGGTGCCCAGCTCTGGGAGAGGAGAATTGGAAAATTTCAGAATTTGCCTTGCAGGGGCAGCAGCAGTGACAAGTGCAGGGAAAAGCTGAGTTTGAAACTCCATTTATTTGTGACAAAGTCTCTGTGTGATCTGAGCTCCATTCAGGGAGCTGGGGCTGGGGAATTGTCAGAGAACACAGAAATCATTCTGGAAGGAGCTGCCTGGGCTTGGCAGGCTGGGGCAGAGCTGGATCCAATGTTTTGTCTGGGAATGAATTTGATGGCTCCAGATGGCTCCAATGGTTCATGACATCAACATTTTTATTCTTTTTTTATTCTTTTTTGGCAGGGTCTGAACTGGTTCATATTGTCCACGTTAATGATTTCAGGTTTTGCAGGACTTTGAACAGAAATGCAGCTGAAAGCTCTGTGCAGTTCAGGCTTTATTCATATTTGGAGTGAATAAATTAATTACTGTAGCACCTTTTCAGCCAGAAGAGTATAATTAAAATAGGAAAACTGTTTAATTCCTTTGGCTTGAAATCATCCAGAGCACGCTCCAAATGGCAGCTCCTTTCAAAGATAAAAAACTTCCTTAAAGAACTTTTAATTCTCTATGATGATCAACTTTTTGAAAAAAAAAAAAAAAAAAAAAAACCTCCAAAAACCTTTCCCAAAAAAGGTTTATTTTTCNAACTTTTTTAAAAAAAAAAAAAAAAAAAACAAACCTCCAAATACCTTTACCACAAAAGGTTACTTTCTCACTAAAATGGTGAGAAAATGAGAGTATTTTTAACAAATGCCAAAACAAAAAGTTCTGCTCTGATATTAACTATATTTAATCTTACCTCTCATTCCCAAATAGAGACAGATTGCCTGCAGGGCTGGGCTGGCACTGCTCCAGGGAACTTTTTGTAGTTTCTGTCACTTCCTACCTTCCAAGGGTTTCATCCATAAAAATAAAGCAGAATTCCAGAAATCATTAAAAACTGAGAGACATTTCTGGCCCTGCCTCCAAAGCTGCAGCTCGAATTCCAGGAGATTTCTGGGTTTCAATGATGATTTCCAGCCCTTGGAGTGTTCATTCTGCTCTGCTTCAGCACTGCTGTGCCTCAGGAATTCTCTGCCTTGGAGAATTAACAATTTCAACCCCTTTAAAAAGGATTCTGTTTGTTTTTATCCAGCCATAAAATCTGGTAAAATTAGAAATGTAGAAAAATCTTCTGCAGCTTTGATGGGTGTTGGTTCAGAGCCTGGTGATGGAAAGGTGGGAACTTCACTCCTGTGTGTGATGGGTGATGCTGAAACCAAATAAAACAAAAACAAAAACAAAAATTGGATCAGGATCTCAACTTTGGATCTTGCCCTCAAGGCCTGCAAACAGAGTTCCATTTTTATCTGCACCTCCTTTGCTTTTTCCCCCTCATTTTTATCTCTATCTTGAGATAAAATCTCAATCTTACCTAAATAATCTTACCTAAATCCATATCTATTTATCAATTTCCCCTCAAGAGGAAACAATAAAAAGAGTTTCTCTGTCAATATTTATTATATCAAATATTTAACAAAGGTTTCTTGGGAGCTGGGATTTAAAACAGGTCTGTTTTATCAGGCTACAGTTGAAATCTGCAAATAGCAAAAATGATTCTTAAACAACAGGAAAATTTGTGTAGAATAAAATTTGTGTAGCAATTGCTGCATAATGGGGAAGCTCAATGGCAGATAATTGCATAAAAAGTACTTTAGTGCTAACTGCCTACTTTAAAAATTTGTTGCAGGGTTGGGTTGGTAATTAGATTATAATTATAAGCAAACATGAAGTGGTGATTATTCCCAGCAATTTGGATGGGTTTTTCAAAGCTTGCCTGAAGAGCTTCCAGCACTCAGAGGTTTTGCTGGATTTAAACTTTTCTCACTTTCACCTTGCCCCAGTGAGCTCCAGCACCAAGGATGCACAAATCAGAGCCACCAAAATTCCACAGCGTGGCACCAGCCAGCCCTTCCAGCTCTGCTCATGCACAATAAATAAATAAATAACCCCTGTTATTTATTTATGTCAGTGTAGGACAGATCTCATTTGTGTCACCAGGGCTGTCCCTCCTTCCTCCCTCCCAGACAAAACCAAACCCACCCAGAGCTGGTTTTTAACCCCTAATCTCCTCCTGGGTGTGTTCTTTTCCTTTCCCCCCTCTCTTTTCTGCATGTAATTCCCCTCACTGTGAAAATAATGCGTTTTTCATATTAATATTATTTGGGAATAAGTTATAATTTAGCTTCTTCCTGCTGCCAGCTGGAAGGCTGAAGTGAGAAGACAACAAACTCGTTTTTGACAAGGCTGGAGGAGATTTTTTCATAGGCAGGTGCTTCAGAGCCTCAAATCTAAATCAGGTTTCTATAGCCAGGAGCATTGTAAAACCTCTCTCAGACAGGGAAAAGAATATTTCAATATTTCATTTAGCACATGTTACATGTTCCAGTAGAGAGAATCCACATTGTCTTTCTCCTGCTGAACACAGCTGGAATTTCTTAGGTGGGAAATATTTGGAGCTCCCAGGGAAGTCTGAGTGTTCCCAGGAGCTCTGTGGAGCATCACAAACTCATCCCATTCCTGTGGAAATATCAGTGAAACCTCCAGCTCTGCTCTTCCAGTGCCTGGCATTGCCAGAAAACACTTCTGCCACAACACCAGATTTGGCAGCCCTGATATAGATTCCAACAACATCCATTTCATTTACAGGTCATCTGGTTTATTCATTTATTGTCCTTGTTTTTATAAAAATAATCCTGTTTTGGCTGTGAAAGAAAAGAAGCCTAATCCCTCATGGACTGCAGTAAACATCACAAAATGGATTGGATCCTTGGGTTGGATGCTGCTTTATTTACATCTCTGTGAAATCAATCTGTGTCTTTCAGCTCTGAGGAAAGATGATTTAATTCTCTCTGTCTCTTTCCCCCTGCACACTCTCCATTAGCACCACCCCAATCCCTCACATTCCATTAGAGACTCGTTTTACTAATTTTATTTGTAATTAAGCAGATGCAGTCACATGTTGTTGCTTTTGAAGGATTTTCTCAGCTATTTCAGAGATTTTAAGCAGGGTGCATTAAGGTTAATTACCTAATAATTTACAGTATAAAACAGCCTTGCAGGCACTCTGATCGTCACTAATTGTGGCAGTGAACAGAGTAAACAAGAGTTTGCTTACATTCCAGCAGTGTGACCATGAATAAAAGCCCTTTATGGGATTTATGATGTCCTCTCTTTGTCCTTGGCTCCAGTGGCTCGTGGGCAGCCTCCAGCAGGAATGATCCAGAGCAGGGCAGTCTCTCCATATTAATTTTATAATGATTTTCCTTTCTTAACACAATTCGGATTTTAAATATAGAGCAGCTGGCTTTTATTGCATTACAGGATATCAAACATTGTGCTGTGGAGGCAATAAATGCTGATGGGGTTTGGTGTGATGGAAAGAGGATTTTTGAGGGGCTCAGGACAACGTGGAAGGACAGGAAGCCAAAAGTCAGAGAAACTCCTGAGCAATGAGATCTTCCTCTTCCCTGGGGCTTTCCCTGATCTTTTCCTGGTCCAAAATCATCTTTTCCCAGGTCTCCAGGTGGCAAAAATTTTGTGTGGCTTCGCTGAATTCCTAGAAATGGGCAAACATTCCAAACGAGAGCAGGCAGGGTTAATTGTGGGAGCCAGGCTGGGCTGCTCTGTGATCCCTGGGGTCCCTCATGCTCAGCCTGGAAGAGATTCCAGCTCCTGGGGAGTGCAGAGAGAGCATTCCCAGCCCTCACTTTGCTTTTTGCTGATTCTCAGCTGAGGATCCCCAGCTCAGCTCAGAGCAAAGGGAGTGAGGCAGAGCAGAGGCAGAAATCCCCAAGGAAAGGTGAAACCCGTGCCCTGCACCTGGCCTGTCTCACCTCCCCCAAAAGCAGGCAGAAATTCACATTGCCACCATCATTTCCTCTGTCACAAACAGATATTCTAATAATTTGGGGTTGTTTTTAAGTTAGAGGTGTCATGTGGAGTTTAAATGCTCTGTGACTTGTTGCAGCATAATTCTCTATTAGTTCCCTTAATTTTCCTATCATGAATTTTACCTCTGCAAGGATTTGATGGCTCAGATATACAGGAGGGAACCCCATTCAGGTTCAGAAAGGGCTTTGGGGTTTCTTTTTGCTGGTGCAATGTTGAGCAGCTGAAAGAGAAATTGGGCTAATTTTGGGTGCTGCAAAGCTGATCTCACACCTCGTGGCACCAAATCTCTCCTGTTAAAAGCAAGCAGTGTGTGAAAACATTAATTCTATTTAATAAATATTAAAGGAAGGAGCCTCAGCAGCTTTCCAGCCCCCAGTGCTGTGCTGGAGGAGCAGCAAGTGGGAACCCCTGAGCTCAGGGAACACCAAGAGGAGGAAAAGTTAATTTCCTGCTGCCAAATGCTTCACCTCCCTTCTTCTTCTCCTTCCCTTTGGAGTTCAGGATCCAGTCAGGAATTTCCCATTAAAGCTTTCTCCAAAGTTTCACTCCCATTCTTCCTCTAGCTGGATTCCAGGCTAATCATTTGGAATAAAAACTTGGGGCCTTTCAATTTCTCACAGAGGAAAATGGGAATTATTTGGGGAATAGATTCCCTTCATCGCTACCATTGTCCAACATTTCTGAATTTCTTTTAAAGAAAGTTGTAACTAAGTGAAAAATTGAGAGTGTAAAGATATTTTTTCTGATTGTTGGCTTCTTTTATTGCAGAAAAATCTTGGTGGAAGGAAAGCAAAAAAAGGGATGAGGAACTCGGACTGGCTCTGAAGGTATTCTTACTTTTAATATTTTTAAATACTCTGAATTAAAACTCTTAGCAGATTGTAGAAAGACAGGTTTGGGAGTTTTTGAAACTTGCTTGCCTTGGGCCTTTTCCTCCAACATTTTCAAGGCAAGGACTCAGAAAAGTGAGGCCAGGAGGAGCCCTGAGTTGTTCATAGTTGTTTAATGGTATTTTACTTAAACAAACATCAACCAGCAAAAATAATCCAGAATTTTTTATAGGGTGGCTGATAAAACCTTTGGTACCACATATAATAAAGCTTTCACTATTAGGGGTCAAACCCTACTCATTCCTGAGGATTCATTTTAGCCAAAATTGTGAAACAAAGGGTGATTTATTGAGAAAAAACCTTTAAAATCCAGGCAGTCATTTCAGCTTTGAAATGCTGTTGGAGCATCCAGTGTGGAACTGGGCAATCTTTACATTTAAAGGGAAATCAATATCATTGATTCCACAAAATAAAAGCTGCTCCCTATGAAACTATTACAAAATCTGGCTGTTGGGAAAAAAAAACCTGAGTTTTTAAATCAAAGTGATCAAATCAGGGTGAGTTTCTCCCAGGCAAGCACGATGATGAAAATGCAGAATGAGCAGCAGGAATTACACATTTGATCAGAATAAATGTGCCAGAAATCTGGAAAATATCCAAATTTCTCCTGTCCTTGTTTCTTTCTGAGGCAAACACTCCCTGCAGCAAAGCCATTTGCTGGGGGCTTTTATTTAAGTGTAACATTTTAATGGAATTTTTTTTTCCCCCTCTTGCACAAGATGCTCACAGCAGTCAATCAAATCAGTGTCAAAATCCTAATCCCAGGCAAAGATGCAGTTTAGGATAATTCTGGATGAACTCTGATGTCCTCCTGGGAGCTCCATCCACCCCACACCTTTCCCAGGGCAGGAAATTCAGCTGTGCCAGGATTGCTGCCAGAACTAAAGGGATATTTTTCACTTTTAGCAGCACCATTCTACCCTAGCACTGAATTTCTGGTTTAATAGTTTGATCAGTCTTATATAAAGTGACTTTGGGTAATTAAACTGGCATCCAGATCATCCATGGAAATGTACAATACTATATTTAAAGGCACAGAATAAAGTAAATTATGACTTAGGCTGCCACAAACCAGAATTTTCTATGCAAAGCAGCTGCTCCTAAATTTCTTTAAGGAGGTTCTTTGTTAAAGCCACGCAGTTCCTTAGAAGAAAAAACAACCTGTCTGTCAGAGATACTTCAATTATCTTTATTTTACACTGTTTTTCTTCTGGAAATAATAGCAAAGAAGGTGCTCAGGATGCTTTTATCTGAAGCAATAAACCTCTAGGATGTTGAAGTGTAATTAATTGCATTGCTTAAAAGTAAGGGCTTCTAGCAGAATATACAAGCCTTGACATTTTTGTTATGCATAAACTTGATTAGGCTCATGCCAGAATTAAGCAGCAGGATTATATTTTCATTCCATTCTTAAATTCTCATTAAAACTAAAATAAGGGAAGCCTCCAACAAAAGCTACACTTGAGTAAAAAGTGATGACACATTCCAAGGCTGAGGGGTGTGAGGATTGAGATCATCATACATAAATACATTTCTTTCACGTTTGTCAGTTGTTAATTGACATTAAAAAAAGACATTTCAAATGCTCCAAAAGCAAACCAGGGTTTGCAAGGAAACAACAGCTCAGCCTTCTTTTACAGCACAGTTAAATCAACTCAATTTGCTGCTGAGTTATAAAGCAATTAAATGTTTTAGAGGTGGAGGGGTCCCAGCCCATCAGGATCCCAGTGGGGTTTTGGGGAGTTTCACCCCAAAATCTCCTCTGGGGCCCAGGGGGGGTCTCAGAATTTATTTTAGTGTTTTTCCCTGAGATGTGTAAAAGTTCTTGTCTGGCAGTTCGTGTGCCCGAGCTGGAATCAATCTGAGCTCTTTAGTTTTCTCGCTCTCAAGGTTGTTTATTCTTTTCTTATCTGTAATATTTTCTCTCAGCCCAGCCAGGTCTGTCTGGCAGGGCAGCCATGGCACACTCTCTGCCCTGCCAGCTCATTATCCAACACCATAAATGGGGTTATTTAACCCAAATCCAAGCAGGGAACAGAATCCTAAAGTCCTGATCCGTGGTGAGGGTGCAAACAGGGAGAGGACAGGAGGGAATTCAGCATTTAACTGAACAATCACTCCCAGATCTCCAGACTCTCTGGCTGGCATTTTTCCATACTGAAGATTTTTTATTTTTCAGTGCTGAAGATCCTGAGCAACCTGGATTCCACCAGAGGCTCTTAGAGAAACAACCTTGAGCTGTTCCTGAGAAAGGCTTTTAGTGCCTTACCCTGAAATGTTCTTTTTCTACTTTTATTCTTCTATTTTGACCAGCACTGGGATTTCTGCTGGCAGTGGGACATTCCTCCTGACATCACTCCAGCACTGATTTTTCCTGTCACACGTGGTGTCCCTCTGCTCACAGCCCTTGCAGTCCCTCTCAAACAAGAACAGATCTCTCCCCATCCTCCAGTGGAGTCATTCCCAAGCTGCCTTTACTCACTTCCAGCTCTCTGCACTGAGCTCAAACTCTCTTTATCCCCAGGGAGTGGATCTGGAGGAAGGGGGGCTTTAGTAAATAGCCCAATTTTTTTTTTTTTTTTTAATCCAGAAAGCCCTGGCAGAAGGCAGGGAATGGAAATTTAGGAGAGCTCAGTGGTGATTTAATATAACTTTGTTCATCAGGATTAATTTTGTCCCCATGCTTTGGTTAGAGAATGGACAATTAATCAATTTCCTTTGATGGAGGAGCTTCCAGGTTGTGGCCCCATTAGAAGATATTTCTCTGTGCCCATGTTTTTAAGGCTGTTAATTAGATTTTCTGTTGCCTAAAAGCCATCAGATTTTTATTTTTTGTTAATGAATATTAAGGTGATTCACTCTGATTTTGTCTCTCAAGTTCTGGAGCCCAGAGCACTCACACTGCTCCAGTTCAGAGCTCCTGCAGGAGGGAGGGGATGTGCTGGGCTGCCTGCACCTCAAATTAATTAAAAAAAAAAAATAAAATTAATGCTCAAAGCAGGACCTGGCCCTGGAAAATCCCTGCTGCTGCTGCAACAAAGAATTGGGCAGATGTGCAGGGAAGTGACCCCAAATCCATGAAATCACTGCAGATTTTGGCTCTGGAATAAAACTGGACAGATTTTAGCTGTGGAATAAAACTGGACAGATTTTGGTTCTGGACTAAAACTGCAGATTTTAGCTCTGGACTAAAATGGGGCAGATTTTAACTTTGGACTAAAACTGGACAGATTTTAACGTTAGACTAAAACTGGGCAGATTTTAGCTGTGAAATAAAACTGGACAGATTTTGGCTATGGACAAAAACTGGACAGATTTTAACTTTGGACTAAAACTGGACAGATTTTAACTTTGGACTAAAACTGGACATATTTTAGCTCTGGACTAAAACTGGACAGATTCTGGCTCTGGACTAAAGCTGCAGATTTTAACTCTGGACTTTGCTCCTCTGTCTGCTGCATCCTGTCCTGTTTTCATGAGTGCTCATTATGCAAAGACCCCTCCAGATCTGACTTACACTCATAAATAACTTTTGGGATCTGTTTAGAGTCTATTTTTTATTTTTTTTGGCAGGATTTTGCTCCTCAGGCATTTCTCCTGGTTTGTCTCTCACCATTCACAAGATCTCAATAATGGCCACATTTTTCAAGTTCATTTAAGTGGGATTTGGTTTGTCATCAGTTTATATCTCACTCTGAAATTCAATCAATCCTTATTCAGCTTCAGGACATGCTAAATTGTTCAGATATTTTAAAACTCTTCTTCCTTAAGGCTTCTGAGTGAAATTCTACATTTATTTAATAAAGCAGCCAGGATTTACTACACCAGTGCTGGTAAGCACTTTTTACTCTCCTCAAGATAGATTAGACTTGACTGTAGACTTTTTTTTTTTGCTACAGCTGCACAAGTTTACAAGTCACAATTGAATTACCAAACTGAGGAAAAGAAAGATTATTCCAGTGGGTGCAATGCAGGTTGCAGACTTGTTTTCTTTTAAAGAAGGGTTTAAAGAATTAGCAATAAATGTTATCAGCTGCAGCTAGAAAATGATGCTGACTTATTACTTTGTGGGGACCCTCTGGGGCATCATGAAAAGCAAATTCCTTGGCTGAGCTTTCCAGAATAAAAACCCCAACAATGCCCTTTTGAGCACCTTAAACTCAGATTTACTACAGAGGAAAAAACTCAGCTTGTAGGCTTGCCCCTGAATTGCACAACCTGCAGTGCATAAAGAGTTATTGATTTATTTCCTGTTTAATGTGTTTCTGTGGTGACTTTTTGAATGTTATTTTTCCAAGTTTTGCAGGTGCTGTTGCCCATCAGGCTTTGCTCTTTTTTCCCCTACATCTAAAAAAATTAAATATTGTGAGCCATCACCTTTTCTCTCCATAAAAAGTGCTTGCTGCATTTTGTGCTGCTCTGCTGAGCAGCCTTTCACTGCAAGCCTCAGATCAGTGAAATTTCTCATCTCAGGGTGAGTTCCTGCCAAATCACCAGAGTTTGGGGGTGCTCACAGTTGTTACCTTGGGCTGCTGTCAGAACTGGAGCCACCCCCATGTCTGAGCCAGGAGTGACACCTGCCAGCACAAAAAATCCTTTCCCACCAGATGTGTGTGCAGAATATTCCATCCAGCTCCTAAAAACCCCGGGGTTTGGGCTGCAGCCTGCAAGTCAGACTTTCCACCCAGCACATCAGGGCTGTGAGCCCTCAGCTGACAGAAGAAAAGACCCTGCTCCTTCAGGGAAATAATTCCTGTACAAAAAGGAGCTGACAGCTGAATCCTGCCCACTGAATCAGAGTTTGCAGCAGAATAAACCCAGACTATCTCACTTAACCACTATTGAATTCCAGGCAACAAAGATAGATGGGTTTGCACTTATCTGCTCCAGAAGCCTTTATTATTTTTGTGGAAATCCATTTAAACACTCCACCAGAAGTAAAACACTTGATGCTGCTGGAGAATTCATTTCTTACACAGCCCTGATGTGCCTTAAACCTGTGCTTTAGGTATTCATTCTTCAAATGTTTCTATTATTTGGCTTTCTAGAAATGAGCCAGAGTTTATTTGCCCCAAGGAAATGAGGGGTGAGGGGTCCTTAAAGAGATTTTTAGCTTGTGTTTTCTCCTGTTCTGGCTGGAATTTGGGGTTCCACTTGGACTCCAATTCCTGCAGCTGCTCCCTGGAATTTTTTACATTTTCCTGGTATTGAAGGTCTCTTCAGTGTCTTCCTTCAGTGCCCAGGGGGATTTATTAATAAAAATAAAGAAAAAAAACCTCACAAATGTGCCCAAATTTCATAGTGTTGAGTAACTGAGCTGAGTTACTTAATTTGTACCAATAACTGCTGAATGTTTTATCAATATTTCAGTATTGATATCAAATATCTGTGGTTGTCTGAAAGTCCACGGAGGGGAGGGAAAGGAAAGGAAAGGAAAGGAAAGGAAAGGAAAGGAAAGGAAAGGAAAGGAAAGGAAAGGAAAGGAAAGGAAAGGAAAGGAAAGGAAAGGAAAGGAAAGGAAAGGAAAGGAAAGGAAAGGAAAATGTCCCTCCTCCCCATCTCTGGAGGGACTGGTGACATTTCTTGGCCAGTTCTGAGGGTCTCACAAGACCACCAGAATTACAATTTATAAAAATCTTTACTAAACAAGTACAATTAACTGGCCACCACCTCATCTCATGAAGCAGTGATTGAGGGTGAGGGTGCAGTTGAGTTCTAGGCACAAAGAAAATCACCTTTTATGTGAAACCTGGACCTTTTCTTCCACACCCTGGTCCTAAAGTTTCCAAAACCTTCTTGGAAATTTCACTGAGCTTGAGCACTGGGATGAGCTTCTTGTGAAGTCCTTAAACCAGGTGAGATGAATGTGGTCTGGATTTTACCAGCAGAATAAATCCATAATGTTTGATCCCCCCTGAAGGGAAATCAGCACTTCCCATGACATTAAAGATGGAAACTCTGAAGTAAAAAAAAAAAAAAAAAAAAAAGAGCAAGTTTATTGAATTTTGGTAAAAGATGTTCCCAACTGAGATCCCTCTATAAAAGGAAGAGAACATAAAGGAGGAGAACATTTTTCTGTTTTCTTCAGCCCAGATTTCATTTTAATGGCTCAGCTCCTTGCTGTGATTATGGCATAGATCTCCTTGAATTTATTTCTCTGCTCTAAAACCTGTCTGTAAAAATATTCTGTGTGCAGATGTGTTCCTCTGGGACTTAAACAAAGAGTTGGCAGCTGATTGGGAAATTCAAACTCTCCCACTGCATTCATCTTTCTAGGAATGGAATTTAGATATAACACAGAAGGGGGAAATACAGCAGAATTCCATTTACTCCAGAACCATCCTTTGGATTTAAAAAAATGTCCTGTCTCAGAAAAAGGATTGATTCAACAAACTGAATGGAACCAGGACTGGATGTGTTGGCACCTGGGAATCATTTCCCAAGCCCTGTCCCCATTTTCTCAGTGGGTTACAGCACTTGCTCAGCCATAAAAAGGCCAAAGTGATTGAATTCCACTCATAAAAAGCTCAGACACTGCTAGAAAATGATGTAACATAAACCACACATAAAGCCTTGTTAAAAAAGGGGATATATTCTCCTTCTCTGTGTTTCAAAGTTGGTTTTTCCTTTTTATGTAGAGACAAAAAAGCTTGTGAAAATTTCAAAGCTACCTCGGTGCCTTTTCAAAAATACTTTTGCCACCGAGTTCTTTTGAGCAGGATTTTTTTGGGCTCTGCAGTTTTTTGGGTTGTGCAGCCCAAATTCTTCCCAGCACAGAGGATGCAAGGGCAGAGCAGATTTCTACCCTGGATGAACAGAGGCAAGCAGGGAGACCTGGCTCTATCAACAGCAGTTACAGCACTGAGGAGTGAAAGAAAATAGGGATGGGTTTTCCCCTCAGTTTCACCAAAAAATATGGCTAAACCAGATAAAAAGGTGACAATCCTCTCATTCATAAAGAATTCACTGATAACAAAATAAATCTGTTATTCTCAGAAATCAGCTTCTTCTTTTTGTCCTTACCACACGTGGCTAAAAAAGTTTTCTTGCCCAATTAACCTTGGTAAGGTACAAAGCTCCCTGCAAAGTGGGTAAAGGGTGTGGGGATGGAGCCTTGTCCCAAATCCATGGTGCTGCTGGAATTGCAGGGATCTCAAAGCCAGCTCTGACCTTTGCAGTGCAGCTCAAGGCAGGATTGAAGCTCTTTGGAAACAATCCAGCCTCTGATCTTAAATCCCCTGGAAAAAGGGAAATGGCTCCTGAGCTGCTGCTTCCCAAAAGGAAAATGCTGTGCCAGGACAGGGGAAAAAGGAATTTTTTATTTTCCAGCCTGGCTCATCCTCTCTTTTCTGAGCAAGGTGGGACAACACAATAAAAATGAGATCTGGTAGCCCAAGGTGTGTCTAAACCCCAGAGTTTGTTTTTATTTAAATGTTGAAGTGTGACCTGCCTGTGCCCAGCTGTCACCTCTGAGTGATGACACCAACTCCACTTAAACCTTTCCTTTAACCAGCAAAAGAATTAATTGGCAATTCTGTTTTCAGAAGCATTTTCCATCAAAATGTGTCCCTTCAGTGAACAGCTTCCCAGGCTCTCCAGCTCAAGTTTCAATAATGACTCTGAAGAAATCAGAAAAGTTTTGCTGAGGGGCAATGACAGCTCAGGATTGCTGCTGGATGCTAAAGCAGCCTTTAAAGATCAAAAATTCACAAATTAAAGAAGTTAGATACATGTGATCATTCTGAAATTATACTGACACCTTTAATGCCATTTTTCTTCTGTCTCAGTAGCAACATTTCTTTTACATTACAGATATATCCATGGGCAAGGGGAGATGGCAGATTTTAGACAATTTTACCAATTTTATACAAAATAGCAATGCTCCCATCTGAAATAAACTCTTAGGACAAGTAACCTCTTTATAACATCATGCAAACTATGATCTGCAATTCCAGGCAGTTTAAATATACACATATTTATAAACACACATTTTGGGGGTACAGCAGGAACACATTTTGATTGGTCATCATAAGTTTTTAAGATTTTTCAGCAATGGGAATCCTTCACCTTCTTGCCAGGTCCTTCCACTTCTTCCCCAGCTGCAGTGGTGAACAAAAATGTGTGTAAAAAAATCCTCTTATCTGACTTATAGGAGTGCAATCCTCCCCAAAAACAGCCCAAAATATCCTGTGGTGGGGGAGGAAAAAGCAGGAATTTGGGCACAAAGCTGTGCCACCAACTCCCTGGTATTTTTATGAGGAGCACTGACCAGCCATGAATTCCATTTTCCACCAGTGGAATCTCCACAGGACACTTGGCCAGCAAGGGAAGGAATTGCAAACAGATCCAAAAGCAGCAAACCCCAGCCCAGGATCCAAAAGCAGCAAACCCCAGCCCAGGATCCAAAAGCAGCAAACCCCAGCCCAAAGTGGCTTTTGGGGAAGCTCCCAGGATGCTGCAGGTGCTTCTCCCACAAACATTTTCGAGTACACAGAAACTTTTAATTCAGAACCACATCCTTCATGATATGCAAGGCACAAAGATCCATCAATTCAGAGCATTTTGGGCACGAGGGGTGAAGGTTTCATTAGCAGCTCATGTGGAAATCATTTTGTTGAATATCCAATCCGATGGCACTGGAGTTTGATGCTGATGGCAGAACCTAAAGCAGAGGTTTCATCCAAAATCCTTTGGAATCAATGTGATTCTTAGCACCAACTTCAGTGAGACCAGGGTTTCTGCCTAAATTTTATTTTTAAATAAAATGCATAGGTTATTTCTAGATCACTCTGATTACCTGCCAGGCTAACTCATGGCAGCTTTTCTGCCTCCTGGGATATTTTCTGTGAATCCCAAAAGCTTTAATTTTGCATATAATAATTATATCCAATAAAAAAATAGTATGAAGCAACTCCCAAATTCCAAAGGTCAAAAATTCAGCTAACATATATTAATCTTTATTATGGAACAATGAGAGAATAAATAAATAAATAAATTTTTAAATTCACATGACCTGTACAAAAAAGCTTTTGTACCAAGTTAGGTACCAGTTATTTGGATTTCATATGTGATAAACAAATGATCTAAAATTTTATACACCTGTGGAGTTAAGGCAAAACCAGATAAGACTTTAACACAACAGAAGGGTTGGAAAATACACTGAAACACAAACAAGGGGGATCTCAGCTCCAGCTGACAAAGTGGTTGTATCCAAGGAAGGAATCCCTCAGGAGCTGAATAAAGCAGTAATTATCAATCAAGTTAATTAAAACTGAAAAAAAAAACCTGTGAGGTGTCCTGCAGGACAAAGCTGTGTAGCAAAGTTGTGCCTGAATTTAACCACCTTTAACCCTGAATGGTTATAATGTGTTTATAATCTGCTATAAACTGTTATAATCTGCTTTTCCTCTTAGGAATCAGCAGGTGGAAAAGAGGAACCCCTTCCATATCCAACCAAAAGCCATCCATAACCCCTCAGGCTGATGGAGGTTGTGACTGAGCTTAAATATTTGGGTGAACCATCCAACACACAACACACAGGGGAGAACTCGAGCCAGCACTGAGCAATAGGAATTACCTGTCTAAAACAATGGAACAGATCATGGCAGGGCAGTCCCAGGACACAAACACCACCAATAGATCAACACACAGTTCTTTGGCTGCAACACTAACTCTTGCTTGAAGTCTGAGCTGAAATTCTCTTTAATGAAGGACTTGGTGCCAGTCTTTGCACAGTTAGAGAAAATCCACTTCTTCCCCGAATCCAGTAAGTCCAGGAAATGAAATTGGAATTAATCTTGCAGGCAGCTTTAGACTGTAACCTTAAGCATTGATGTTTATTGTCTGCTTTAGTCTCAGTCCAAAGGTGTATTTGAGCACACAAAATTCTGTGGAACTTCTGAGTAGTTCAGATGGGGCCAAAATCCATGGAGAGAATCCAGAATCACCCATGAGAAAGCAATAAAGAACCACCACTCCCATGAGGACAAAATGATCTTCATGAAACAGGGGCAAGGATGAGTCCACGCCTGGATGAAAATTGACTTTACAGGGGGAAGACCAGGAAGCCAGAGAACGTGGAGTACTGCCATCCACCGACCAGATTTCCCTTCTCCAGCTTCAGGTAAACCTTGTCCTCCTTGTCCAGGTACAGCAGGACCCCGTTGGTGGCAGCTTCACGGGTGACATCCTTGTCCCCAGCAAAAGCAGAGATCACTGGCTTCCCATTCAGCATCAAATTCACCTGCAAGAGAGTCCCTGAGAAGCTCTAAAGAACTGCAAAGCATCGAGAACTACCCCTGAACACTGCCCACAGTGCTGGGGCCCAGCCTTCAGGGCTTTTTGGGTTGTTTTAAACTAATAATGACATTTATTTGCTACAAGCACATGGATGTTGGTGAGCTGGACCTGCAGCTCAGTGAGGCATCACCTCAGTTGGTATCACTTTGCCTATCTCAAGGGTTATTTAGTCACACAGGAGAAAAAAAGAATATATTTTCAAGAAATTTGGGCACCCAGAGATGTTCCACGAGCATCAGAAGCACCACAGTGGGCTGGGAGCTTAAACTTCACTGGGAACACAAAGTGTGTCCCTCTCAGTACTGATGGCAGCTTAGCTCTGAAGTTTAGAACAGGTTTTTAGTTTTATAAAATGATTCCATTTCTTCTGTCAAACACTCCTGCAATCCAGCACAGCCCCTGCTCTGAGAGCAGCACCTCCAAATAAAGATAGGCAGGGCCTGGAATGGGCAGCTCCAGACATTTCTCATTTCCCCCATGGCAAGCTTTCAGCTCTGCTGTATTTCCCTTCCAAGCAGCTCTAATGCAGTCACAGGGGGGAATTATGGGATGCTTACCCACATGCCCTGTGCTGGCCTTGCATATCGTCCCATTCATTTTAATGGGGGTCACCACAGAATAAATTAGTGCTCAGCAGGAGTCAGGGCAGCAGAGGCTGGTGTTTATTTGGGATTCACCTGTCTGGGAAATGCATTTAATCAGGTGTCTCCAGGGAGCCAAGTGCAGTTTAGTGAGATTTAATGGCTCTAACAGATGTTGTGGGGGCAGAGGAACATCACTGGTGTGGGAAGCCTGCAGGATTTCGTGGGGCTGGATGTGGCTGAGGCTCAAACCAGTTTGATCCTCTGCAATGGCTCCTGGTTCTCCTCCCCATTCACCCCACAGAAAAAGGGCATTAAGGCTTTACTCATGGCTTGGGTTTCTCCCTCTTCCTGTTCCATCAGGTGCCCCTGGGATCATCTGACAGGAATTTCATCTCAACAGAAGTCACTGACAGGTTTGCCTGGGATGGTCTCACCCTGGCTCTTCCAGAACAGAGCCAAGCAAACCCACCCATCACTCCAGAACCTCTTACCCCTGAAGGGTTTCAGCCATGCCACAGGTTTGGGAAATGCCAGAGCCTGAGCTGTGCTTGCAGAGCCCAAGGCTTGACATCTTTCCTGCAATGGGCATTTTAAACCCACTGAAGTGGCTGACATACACTTATTCAGCCTTCAGCAGGCAAGAGAGTGAAAAGAACACATTCTGAGCACATTAAACTGATTATAAGCTCATTTTTGTGAGGTCAATGCTTCATTTAAGGCTTTGCCATTGACCTGATTGGAATTGGGATTTTTCACTGCAAACTGAAGGGGAATTTCACCAGGGATGGGATCATGGCTTTCACCAGCTCTCTGCCATCCCCACTTTCCCCAGGAGCTTCCCCTGCACCCCAGAGAAATCTCTGATCACTCCTCCTGCAGAAATCCATCCCAGCTCAGCCTGGCAGGCTCAAAACCACATCCAGGAGCAGGAGAGAGCAGGGAAAAGCAGCAGACACCCCAGCGAACCTGGGTGGAAATGGGGAAGCCACAGATGTTCCTCCAGCTCTGGAGAGCCAGGAGGTGTCACAACAACTGCCCTGGCAGGGAGATTTAGGAATTAATTCAAGGAATTTGCTGTTGGCTCAGCAAGGGGATGTTCAGGAATTTAGTTTTCCCCTCTTGTGTTTAATTAGGCAGCTCCATTGCTATTAAGCTACAGAAGGAAGTGCCTAATTACCCCTTTTCTCTAATATATCACACACCTTTTATACACTATATGATGAAAAAAAAGAAGTTTAAATTGCTGTAAAGGTTCCCTAGAAGCCATTGCTATAGGGATATACTCAAATCTGGTGTCAGATCCTGTGCTCCACACAGGGAGTTTAACCTGTAGCAAAACACAACTCTTCAACAGCATTTCAGTGAAACTCAGAGCTCTCTTCTACTCTTGGGTCATTCATTCTCTTGAATGTTTTATGTCCCCCAGATATTCATGGCATGGAAGTGAAATTGTGGTGATTTATCTGAGCTGAGGATCCTGCCTTATTTCTGTTCATTTTAAATTAATGGACTCTACTGCTAGGAAGTCAACACCACAGGTTGCTGTAAACTAAGCTATTTTTCCTTAAAATCATATTAAACGTTCAGTAAATGTTCTATCCTAAATGAACAATTTAAATAAAGATTTTATAACCATGCTCATCAACATACCTGAATTGTTTGACTCTGGTAGACTTTAATTACGTGAAAATTGAAACTGTAAATTCCTTTCCGTGGTGCTACAAAGACAGACTCCAACGTGAAAAAATTGCCCACATTTACAAGGATCTACAAAGAGAAAAATACAGCATGGGGATTAGTACAGGTAGTGAGTGCTAAAGGAAAATACAGATTATTAACTTTAGAAGCCATTCACCCATGGAAGAATATTAATCTACATCTAAGCTAGTTCATTCATTTTCTCTCTATTATTTTGGAATAACTCATAAAATGGGGATTTAGTGTATTCCTAGGACAACTTTACACAAATAAACTAAAATGGGAATTATTTCTCACCTTGCTGCTATACCATAGCAAGGCACCTCAAGTCCTTTCTTCCATACATGTTTTTAAAAAAGCATTTTTGTTCACCACTCCCCAAAATGCCATGAAAGCACCAATTCTGGGAGTGGCTGAAAAGCCATGGCCAAGCCAACAGTGCCTTCCCAAAGAGGCAGGTGTGAGCAGCACGAGCCATTCCCAGCCCACAGCCTGGAGAAACATCCCAGCAGAGCCTGCCTGGGAGCCTTCAGCTGCTTTTATGAGCATTAATAATAATAATTTGGGTTTAACTAAACCGAGAGAAGTGGCAGAGGGGAACATCTGACATGAGTGCATCACCCATATGCTATAAATCCTCTGTAATGAAATTTTGCTCTCTTTCCACCTAATTATGCTTTATTTTTAATGGATATTTCCAGGTTTCTTCATGCCAGGCACAGCCCTCAGAAGCCTTTAGGACTGTCCATGGAGTTTTAGAGTCATTCACAGTGCCAGCACTGAGCTGTGGGGCACATCTGGCTCCAGCTGTCACCACAGCAGGTGTGGGAACAAGAAGAGCCATCAGACTCAGGGGCTCTGGACTCTCCCCGGGACGGGAGCTGGGATTAAAACACGTGGTGGTGTCTGCACGTTCATATCTGTGCTGAGCTGATTGCAGCTGGAACGTGAACTGTGCTGGGAAGTTAAAGGGTTTCCCCTTGGAATTCTCTCTTCTCCTCCTCTCAAAAGCTGCACAAATTGTCTAAACCCTACAGAGAGGTCTCCTTGTTTGTCTGGTCTTGGCAGCACAGACTGGGACAGCGCTGGTCCAGTGCCTGACTCTGCTTCCAGGCTTGGGCAGCAAGAGGAGAATAAAGGATGGGAATGAAGATGGGAATAAAGCATGAGAATAAAGGATGAGAGTAAAGATGGGAATAAAGGATGAGAATAAAGCAAAGGGCTCCCCACACCGCCACTGTGTCCCAGGTCAGTGCTGTCACTGGGGCTCCTCATCCATCTGAGCCCCTGCACAGGGAATTCTGTTGCTGGCCGCAGTCAGGAGTGTTGCAAACACAAAGTCCAAAACACTCCCCAAAATGCCCAGAACTAAACTGAGGAGGGGAAAAACCCTACCCTGTAATTAAAATAAAGCCCCCCGGGCTCAGCTCGCCTTGTCCTTCCCCTCCTGCCGGGGGCGGATTCCCAACTTCCAGCCGGGATGGGCTGCAGGGAGGGATCACCTGTTGGTTTGGGGGGATGATCACCTGTTGGTTTGAGGGGGATGCTCACCTGGTCGAAGTAGATGATGCGCGTCTTGTTGCTCATCTCGGAGGGCTCGTGGTTGGTGCTCCGCACGGCCGAGAAAGCCACCTTGGAGTTGGCCGCCCGCACGGAGATGCCCAGCGGCGAGGAAGACGAGCCCTTGGCGTCGGGGGCCGGGTTGGAGTCGCACACCACCAGGCACTTGCCCTCCAGCACGATGGGCTCGGTGTCGTTCTGCGCCGCGCTGCCCGGCGCCAGGGCCAGCAGCAGCAGCAGCCGCCAGCCCATGGTCCGCGCCCCGCTCCGGCCACCGCGGGGCTCGCTGTGCCCGGCTCTGCTTCTGCCCTCGCCGCCAACACTTTGTGCCGTCTTCTTCTTCTTTTCCCTCCCTTCTTTTCTTTTTTTTTTTTTTTTTTTTTTTTTTTTTTTTTTTTTTTTTCTGTTTCTTTCTTTCTCTCCCGGCTCTTTAAAACACGCCGCAAAAAGCCGCCCAGCGAAATCCGCGCTGTCCAGAATTCCCTTTCCTCCCCTCTCTCCACATCAACAAAGAGCGTGATAAAAAAGAGAGGTGGGGGAAATAAAATCCCTCAGGTGAATTATTACTGAGACAGAGAAGCGGGAGGTGCCGGAGACATAAACCCATCTGGCGCTGCCATGGGTGCCGCTGCCGGCAATGGGAGCGGGGGATGCTCGGAGCCGGGAGCTTCCCCCGGAGCTGCCAGAGGTGCTCCGGCAGCAGCGGCAGGAGCTGCACACTGCCCTGCCCGCTCTCTTCTCTCTCCGTGTCTGCCTTCCCCCGCTCTCCCCCCACAGATCCCCTCCCCGCGGCTTTGTCACAGCGAACCTGCCCGGGTCCCACCCAGCGGGCTCTGCTGGGGCTCCATCCCCACAGATCCTCCCCTCGGAATCGCCCCCTGCTCTCACACACTCCCCTCCTCCTCCTCCTCCTCCGCCACTTCTGGAGCGGCTGCAAAGCCCAGGGGAAAGCGCCAGAACCCCGCAGCATCCCCGGTTTTCAGGAGGAGGAGGAGGAGGAGGAGGAAGGTGAGGATGAGCCGCAGCCTCCCGGAACGGCAGCACCTGAACCTGCCGGAGGCTGCAGGGCTCGCAGCTCCTGGGCAGATGTTTGCAGCTGGGGCTGGACACCCCAGCCCTGCACACAGGAGGGAACGGCTCTCCCCAAATCACAGCCTGAGATCGCTGCAGGACCGTCCGGCTGCTCTTTGAGGATTAACGTGGCCAGGTGCCACCCCACGGTGCTGCCATGTGCTTATGGTGTGATTTACCAGCTCTGACTATCATTAATTTATTTTTATGGTGTGTGTAGGAAGGACTGGGAGACTGAGCAGGTCCTTACCTTAGTTCTCCCGTGAATTTTGAGATTATTAAAAACATGAGTGGCTTGGTGTTGGTGGTGGCTTCCAGACCTTTCTTGCATCACCTGGCCCTGTTTGAAATAATTTCATGGTGAAACCTAAACTCACTGGGCTGCACTTTGGCCAGGGGACCCCACACCTGGACCACCGCAGAGCTGGGGTGTGGCCATCAACTTTCTCCATGTGCTGCTCCAAGAGACATCAGGGCTATAAATAATCCATAATCCCTAATCACAAATCCACACCTAAGGGAGCAGACTGGAGAGTCCCTGTCACCAAAATCCCTGATCCACATCAGGAAACACCTCCTCCTTTTTCCCCACCCAAACAGAAGGAAGAGAGCCCTGAGGTTGTTTGCAACAATCCCGGTTTGGGTGGCTGAGCTGGGCTTTAATTGCTGAGCAAAATGAGGGAAGTTTGCAGGGGATGCTGTGGAGAGGTTAGTTGAAAAGTGGAGCTTGTATTTAATTTGTAAGCAACAAGGTTAATGATTGCTCTTATTTCATCTGACAAAGAATTTCTCAGTATTGATCCAGCTCCCTCTTACAAGGGTTTTGTGTTTCTTCCTTTGAAGTAAAAATGAGTAAAATAAACAGCAACAGCACACAACAATGGAAATTCAGATTAAGCTCACAGCTTCTTTCCCTTTCTGGACACACACTGTGGAAGCCTAAAACTGCCTCCAGTTGGAAGAATTTTGATGTTTCACAGGAGATTTCCAGCACTGAGGCAGCTTTCTGACAGAGGGAAGAGCCACAGGGAGAATCAGGATAAAGCACCATGTTTGCATTTACATTTCCTTTTACCTCTCGCCTTGTAAACCTGCATTAAATGAGATTTCTGTATCAATATTGCATGATACCTCCCAGATCTCTTTGGAAACAGAACATCTTGCTTTGGGTAATTAGTCATTTGCCTCACAAAAGGCAGGAATAATCTGCCTCAGACTTCCTCTCACGCTTTTGAGCTTCGTGCTGGTGTCTGGAGGCCTTCAGAATTCTTCCAACCCCTCTGTAATTCCTCTCCTGGCCTTTCTTCTTCAGCCCAGTTCTATTTCCCTTCTGTCAGGCTGAGATTTCTGTTTGCTGAGCATCCCCACCCCTCCAGGATGTCCCACCCTAAGCAGGAGATGTGGGATGGGGACGAGCAGGGGGGCTCCATCCCATAATACTGGTGGCAGTCCCCACCTGTGCTCGTGCTCAGGCTTTTCCCTGGGTTCCCTCCAGGCTGGAATTGCAATTCCTGAGCTGGCTGCTGTCCCCACCTGGCTGCTGGCTCCAGGACAGCTGGCCCGGCTCCTCTGCTGCTCAAACATTTGTTGGCCAAACCCAAGACAAATTCACCTGGCTAATGAGCCTGATGGTTCTTAAAAACAGCCTGTAAATGTTTTATGAAGTAAATTTCACTTCATTTAAATGCAAACAGATCCTGTAGGGATATAATAAAATCTTCAGCTGTACACATGGCTACAATGAATAGGAGGTTTTGGTCTTTAATTCACACTGATGCAGACTCAAGCCTAGATTTTCCTTGCTTTATTTTAATCTAAAATCCAATTCCCTTGTTTTTTTTAAGTAAGCTTTTCCTGTAGTTTGCTTGTTTTAATGTACTTCTCCTCAGTCTATCCCGTTTTCAGGAATTTTTTAAACTTTCTGCAGCAGCAGAACAGAGAAAACAATGAAAAACAATTTCCTACCTCAATCTGTTGTGCTGCTTTAGCTTCCCTGCCACTCTGCTGTGATAAATCTGTGTTTTGATGGCCTCCTCAGCAAAGAGAATTTCCAAACTCCCTGCGAATTTTAGAGGTGATTAAGGAAATGAGTCAGCAGGATGCCTGCATGTGTAAAGGTAGAGCTGCTCAGATCTGCTGACAGCTCTGGCATTTGAGGTCTTTATTCAGCATTTCTGAGCAGCCAGACCTTCCCTTGGACCCCAGCTGAGCACCAGGTGAAACCTGGGCTTTGAAATTCCCCCAGGCAGGTGCTGCCAGTCCTTCCAGCAGCATTCCTTGATGGATGGCTGGGAATATTCCACTTTTTCTGTTGCTCAAGGCTTAGTCTGGGTTTACATCAGTGTAAAAGTGAGAGCAAAATGTGACCCTGGAAGTTCTTGCTCCTTCTGAGACCCCAGGTGGCATCAGTTGTTTGCAACATCAATGGGCCAGCAAATGTCATCACTAACCTTCACTGAACTATCCACAAATAGCTTGATATTTCTTGTATTTATGTTTATTCAAAATATTTCCAGGAAATATTTCGATGTTTAACCCTCCTGTAAAAGCAGAGGTTAGGTGGATTAAGAGCATAAAATCAAGTACACACATGAACTGCTTTTAAAGCAGGTATTTGCATTTAAAACTTGTTATAAGGCGAGATTTAATTCTTGGGTTGCCATTGTATTTCAGTTCTTTTTTGCAGGAATTCCAAGTTCTCCCCCAAATTCTTTTGAGGAGGGTGTCAGCACAGCTTTCCTGCCTGCAGAAAGGGAGAGACAAATGCAGAAAAAGGATTTACACACCTAAAGCAGAAAGTTTTGTGCATTTTGGGCCAAAGAACTGAGAGCTGCTTCATCCACTGCAGCTTGGAGAGCAGAGGCATCACAGCAGGGCACAGGGCAGCTTCAGTGATTCCATCCTCTGAAGGGTTTGGATGGGTTTGATTCTCCTAATCAGCTTAATTCCTGCCAGCAAAGTGAGATCAGATTGTTTTGAATGGCAGGGTTCCAAGGAATCAATGTAAGCAGTGATGACAGCAGCTTGGGATCTTGTCTGGGAGTGATTTCCTGACTGACAAAAGTTCCTGGACTGGAATTGAGTTGAGCAAATTTCTATTTATAATTGCATCATTTCAGCCCAAGTCCTGCAGAGCTTGTTCAGGAAAATTTCTAGGAGCTGCAAGAAGAATTTTATTATAAATCTGCTCATCAGTTCTTGATCTTTATGGACAATAACCTTTGGGGCATTTTTAGGTCAGTGCTTGTGAGCAAATGACATCAGCCTAGCAGAGATCATCAGTTATTTACCCTCACGCAAAAGTGTCAGGGATTTATGTTTCTAAACACATTGCAGCACTTCTAAACTGCATCCAGGGACTTCAGATCTGCATCTGAAACCTTTTGTTTCAAATGTCTCATTTGTCAAATGAGCTTAAAGCAATATTTAGCTGCTTTGTGGCTTTCTCTTGTTTAATTACTGCTGACTGCCATTGTATAAAATATTCCCAGTGGGCAAAATTCATCCCTGGGTAGATAGGCAGTGAGTAGGGAGGCTTAAAGCTCATTTAGCAATGCCTGCAATCATTTCAATGTGCATTAAAAACCCTCTGTGCTGCTCAGACACATCACACCATGCTGTGAGGTGAAGGATTCAAGCCAGTGCTACAGAAAATCTTATTTTCACCAATGTTCACACCTGGATTCCTTGGGGCTTTCAGAGGCTCTCCTGTTCTTTGTTACTCCGGGAATAAAGCAGCTGGCTCAGCTTCCAGCACATTCCAAGCAGCGAGAAAATGAATATTCACATTGAATTTGGGGAGAGCACTTAGCAGCTGAGCTTTCTGGCAGCCTGATGGAGCCGTCCATGCAGGGGCTGGAGTCCTGTAGCTGTGAATCCACACCCCAAATCCTGGGAGTGAGGCAGGGCAGCATCTGTCCAGGAGCTCTTTGGGTCACCCCAGCTCCTCCCCAGAGCACCCCTGGAGTTTTTTTTTAGTTTTCCACATATTCTTCTTTTAGAGCAGTTTCAGACTTTTGTGGTTTTTCTGAGCCATCAATAGCAGCGACTTCTCGAGCACAGGAGGATTTTCTAAGAACTCTTTCAGGCTTTGTACAGAGCACCCAACAAGGGCCCTTTCAGAAACCTCACTTTTTTTCTCTTTGTCTAACAGCATTTTCCTCCTTCTCCTAAAACTGGTTTGGATTTGAAAGGCATGAACTCAAACCAGAAACCAGCATTCATGAGAGATAGCAAAGCTTTTCTGCACAGAACACCTTCCAAGTGGCCACAATTTTAATTTTATGCTCATTTATACAAATTAACAGCAGCACTCTGCCTGCTGCCTGCAGTTCAAGTAGGAAGGGGAAAAAAAAAAAAGGAAAGCAAAGTTCAGCCTCTGCCCTGGGATATAATTGTCCATTTCTGGAAGTTCCATTTTTATCCAGTGCTGGATAATCTCTGCTCTTTACACTGCTGGTTTAAGAGACCATGGGAGAATTGGAGAATTCTGCCCCTGGGGAAAGAGATTTGTGTTTCAACCTGTGAATTCTTGAAAAGCCCTTGTGAGTGGTGCCCCCGTGGGAGCTCACAGCCCTTCAGTGACCTGTACTAAATGAGCTCCACTTCTTCCAGCATTTCCTGGGGCAGACTGAAATACTCTGAGACATTGGATAAAGTCAGGGATTTCTTCTGGGAGCTCCAGGCCTGGAGTGTGGGGCTGTTCTGAGCTGTGCTTCTGCTGAAATCCATTATTGTCCAATATGAGATACAGAAATTATCCTCCCTGCTCCTGCTGCTGCTCCTGCTCAGAAATGTGCATTTTAAGGAAACAAACCATGGAAAGAAATCTCCTTTTGCTCCTGGAGCCAGTGGTTCTGACCCTGCTGAGCTGTCAGCAGAGGAAACTCAGTGCAGATTTGACCCACAGCTCCACACAGCTGAATACTGACACAAATTTCACTGATCAGAACTTTTTATCACACCTTCACTAATAATTCAGATTCCAGAATATGCCAAAAAATCAGCTCTGTGGGGAAAAAAATAACCCAGATGTAAAAATCCTGCAGTTCTTGCTCCTAACAGTAATATTTTCCACAAAGAGAAGCTTCACCCAAGGTTTTTATGAATTTTGCAGGGTAAAACCATCACCTGCTAAGGAGGGATCCCAAGGACATTTTCCACAGGGAGACTTGGAGCTCGGCCATATAATCCCAAATAAATGCTGAGGTGTAAAAAACCATTATTATTTACACCACTAAAACACAATAATACAGTTTAAGAAAAAAAAAAAGAAAA
>VXBI01006779.1:3087306-3098622 GCA_013397375.1 Toxostoma redivivum | reverse complement strand
AAAAAAAAAAAAGAAAACCCCCAGCCTTATGGTAAATAAAATAAAGAATGGGGTAGGGAACAAGGTTATTTTTACATATCAATCAGGATGTCTGAAGGAACAGCTTATTTGGGAAAATGGAAGCAGCTCCCACTCCACAGGAAAGCTTTGTGCTCTCTGAAGGGGATGGAACTCCATGCCAAGAAGGTACTTTTTTAAAATTTTAATTAATTTTTTTAATTGATGCTCCAGGATGTCCCCACAAAGGCACAGATATCGACCACTGGGCAGGATATATTTTTAATTGGGAGAGGCCTTGCCAGCTGAGCTATAAAACAAGTACAAGCTGTTAAACAGAATAATGGAGAAGAGAGGCTTGGGGAGAAAAAGTAATGAGAGAAAAAAAAAAAAAAAAAGGAAAAAAATCTTTAGTTAAAAGAGATTTAGCATGATTTTTGGAGCTAAAAAACCTGCTCACAGGGCAGGAACACGCCCTGCCCAGGGCACTGGGGAACAGGGCTGCCAGGAATGGAAAAGGAATTGGATTTTCCTCTTCCAGGCAGAAATGGGGGGTGGGAGCTGTGCCTCCTGTGGGTGCTGACTCGAGGTAAGTGCAGCCAGTTTGGTGTAAAATTAAATACTTGAATTGCTTCTGCAAATATTTTTTGTGTAAAATAACTCTCAGGGGTGCTAATTTTGGTTCTGTTTCATTCCTTTTGTCTCTGAGAAGGTTAACTGGGAGCAATGTCCTAACAAGACTGTTGGGAAGCACAAATGTCACTTTTTTCTGGTTCAGACATGGAAAAAATCTTCCACCCTCTTTTTCCAGAGAGGTGGTGATCGTCCTTGGCTGGCCCAGCACTGAAATTCTGAATTTCTGAGAGCTCAGAAGGAATGTCTCTGAATTCAGAGAAATTCTGCAATGCTCTGTGGAGCAGCAGGCAGGCTCTGAGCTCTGGAGATGCAGAAATGTTAAACCCCAGCTCAGACAGGGCTGTGGGGATGGAATTGTGAGGTGGAAGTGCAGCCAAGCCTTTCAGAGGGGTCAACCCCAGCTCCTTCAGTGCTCAGGTCAGCTTCAGCATTTCCAGCAAAGCTCAAACACTGGGCAGACAGAGCCAAAATAAATCAGATAACTTGGCTAAAATAAATCAGATAACTTCTCTAAAATAAATCAGATTCTCTTCTCTCTCAACCCACGCTGTTTGCAAAGCTGAGAGACAATGCCAGATGTTATCAATGCCCTTTTCCAGCTGTTTTCTGCTGTTAGTGTTTTTACACCCATTTGGTCTCTGTTTCTAGGCCTCCTTTTCCTCCCATACGTTGAGCTCCAGGCAATTATTCTAATTAAAAACATGTAAAAGCCAACAAACACTGCAGAAATAATTTCTCCTTTGAAAACCATGGATAATTCCCTCCCAGATCCATTCCTTGGATGCTTCATGGCACCTTTTTATTTTGCTGCTCTGGCATTTTTCTCTTCCTGCCAATGCAAATCTTCTATATGAATTAATTAATTAATTTCTGCACTATTTTATTGTCCTATTTAGGGGGAACAGGGCAAAATAAAACACTCAGCCAGAAACTTTCTTCATTACATACTAAGTTTGTAATGTTTTAATAGTAAAATAAACAAGAATTTATTTAAATATTCTCCTCTGTGGGTAACATCTCCCCATTTCATTATAAAATGTGTGAACTATTCTTTAGAAATTAGATCACCCCACAGAAAGTTACACATTGAAAATAATAATTAAAACTGGGTCAGGAGCTGGGGCATTCAAAGGAAAAGATTGAAAAGAGAAATTATAAAAGGTCAGAAATGGTTTTTTCTCAGGATGTGTGAATCTCAAGGTATGAAAGCACAAAACTGAGAGGCTCATAACTGATCTGGGATATTACAAATTAAATCCCACTCAATATTACACATTATAAATTGAATTTCTCTCAAAATCAAGGTGTTGTGCTGCATAGGTGAGATTGGCAATGTGCTGCTTATCAGTAAAGAAAAAAATAATTCAAAATTGTTTCCTGGCCTCCTCTTTCCCTCAGCTCTCCATAAAATTTGTGTTCTTACAGTGTGACTTCAGAACATGCCTTCCTGAACTCACTGATGAATGCAGATATCCACCCAAAGAGCTCCTGGGAGTCCAGGTCTGGTGGCTCTCCAAACCTCACCTGGAAATTGGAAATAAAAGAATATTTCATATATCTGAGTGATCTAAACCATGTGCAGGAGCTTAAGGAAATTTAAAGAGCAGAGAAAAGATAAATACCTCCATTATTGTTAAAATCAATATAAAGAAGAAGAGGAGGAAGAGGTAAAAGGGGGGGAGGAGGAAGAAGCAAACTTGGAGCTGTCTGAAATCTCCAAGGAACTGAGATCCAAAATATCCCAAATAAAAATGATCCAAGGGGTTTTGTCATTAAATTACTTCAGGTTAATCTCTCTGGCTGGACTACAAATCTCCAGCTGAAGAGGAGAAAAATCAGTAAATCCTGAAGTGTTCTGGCTCTGTTTGGGAGATGGATCCATTCATTAAAGAAAATGTGTACAAAAACATAAAATTACATTTTACATACAAAACTGACACCAAAATGTCCCAACCCCAGCACCAGGATATTTTTCATTTTCAGAATTTATCACTGCATTTCTGTCCCTTTCCTTAAGATCTCTGACCACTGTTAAATATGGGATTTTCTTTCTTTTTCTACAGCCAGTGTAAATATAAAGCAAGAGGGAATTTCTTGCACTCCTTTCCCCTCCTTTCTTCCCTTTTAAAAATGAAATGTAGGTTTATTTGCATTGCATTTTAATATGATATGTACCAGTACGTTGCTATAAAGCTTCTTCATTTCCTCACATCTTTTTGACAGCTGGGAGAGATCCCCTTCATATTTCTGAATTAAATCCTGTAATAAAATAAAACTTCTTAATTTGCTGTAGGAGCATACAATTAAAGCAGGAATTAAACAGCAGTGAAAACAAAATCATTCAAGGCGAAATTTTCATGTCATAAAAATTTCACATTTCACAAAAGAGAAGCACGCACACTTCCTTGCAAGTATTAAGACATCAAAGAAAAAAATATTAACATTAGAGAGTTTTAAGTGTATTATAAAATGACAAAACCTGAAGAAAATTAAAGAAAATGTGGCAGAGCCAGAGAAGTATCACAAGGTCCTGATTTCCAGCATATTTGGCTTTTTTGCCTGTGCAGCAAACTCTGCCAGCTTCAGGTTTTTTAAACAAAAAGTGCTATAGAAACAAGTCTGGAAATCAAATTTCCTCATTTTGGCTTGTTTGTAACACCCACATTTCCAACAGCCTGTGAAAAAAGCAGCTGGAAGCACAAGGACAGCAGAGATGGGGGGAGCTTTGGGAAGCATTTCAGGAAGAATTTCCTCATCCAAAAGGGGGTACAGCCCCACCCCTGGAGGGGTTCAGGGCAAGGGGATTTGGGGAATTTGGGAACACCTAAATTGTGCTGGGTTTGCATTCAGTGCTCTTAAAGGGCTTTTCCAACCCTAAAGGATTGGAAATGGATTGGGTTCCTAAAGGATTGGAAATTATTTGTGGATAATCAGGATTTTATGATTCCTGTATTCCAGGGAGTGGAACTGGATGATCTTTAAGGTCCCTTCCAAACCATTCCATGATCCTCTCTAAATCCCCTTCTGTCCCAGGGCAGCAGCAATTATTACAAATCCACTCTAAAATCCCTCTTATCCCAAAATGCTTCCCAAGAGCAGCCATGGGGCTGCCTGCTCCTCATCCACTTGCCTGGGATGCAAAACCAGGAGATGCAGAAAGCCTGAAAACCCTTCCCACACTGGAAATTACAAGAGGCACCTCAGGAGGGAATAAAAAGCCACTTTCCCCGAAATTCTCCCGGTTCCAGGTGTCAGCAGAAACTCCCAGGTTACTCCTCCCTTACTCCTTACTGATTTACCTTCAGCTCCTTGCAGAACTGGGACTCCTGGGCTGTTGCCTTGCTTGCTTTGGGTTTAAGGAGCCTCCTGCACTGCATAAGGTTCTCCAATTCTTTTTTTAAAACTAAGGAAAGGAAAAGAAAATGAGGGATTTCACCAGCATGAAGAGGTGTCCAAAGGGCTGCAGTTGTCTAATTTAGGGCACAAGGAAATACAGGAGAACATGGGTCTATGATGCATTTATCTAGGAGAATTAACTCCCTGGTGTGAGGTAGAGCTCCTGAAAGAAGCATTTTCTCAGGGAAAAAATGTGATCACATTCCAGCAAGAGCAGGATAATGAAGAGGTGGAGAGTGTGGTGATGCAGCAGCCATAAATCTGGCCTGAGCACTGGCATTAGCCATGGAAAAACATCCTAAAAAACACATTTTTGTGTTCTGGGAGAGGAGAGGAGAGGAGAGGAGAGGAGAGGAGAGGAGAGGAGAGAAGAGAAGAGAAGAGAAGAGAAGAGAAGAGAAGAGAAGAGAAGAGAAGAGAAGAGAAGAGAAGAGAAGAGAAGAGAAGAGAAGAGAAGAGAAGAGAAGAGAAGAGAAGAGAAGAGAAGAGAAGAGAAGAGAAGAGAAGAGAAGAGAAGAGAAGAGAAGAGAAGAGAAGAGAAGAGAAGAGAAGAGAAGAGAAGAGAAGAGAAGAGAAGAGAAGAGAAGAGAAGAGAAGAGAAGAGAAGAGAAGAGAAGAGAAGAGAAGAGAAGAGAAGAGAAGAGAAGAGAAGAGAAGAGAAGAGAAGAGAAGAGAAGAGAAATAGAATAAGATTAGAATAGAAGATAACAGAATAGAAATAGAAATAGAATTAATAGAAGATAATAGAATAGAATTAATAGAAGAGAAGTAGAATAGAATAAGAATAGAAGATAATAAGATTAGAATATAAGATAATAGAATAGAAATAGAAATAGAAATAGAATAGAATAGAATAGAATAGAATAGAATAGAATAGAATAGAATAGAATGCTCCTCTGGCATCTCCCTGGGAATTCCTGCAGCTCTGAGCTCCAGGCTGTGCCTGGACTGGCACAAGCTGGTTCCCTGGATTTTGGTGCATCTGCCTCCCCTCTGCCCTGGGCACAGCAGGAATCAGAGAGGGCAGAGCTCACTCAGTCCCCTGGCTCCCTGATTCATCTCTTTGGACATCTCCAGTGCTGGTGCCCATTTTACAGCTTTGCCCAGCACTTTACAAAACTGTATTTAAAATATTCACTGATTTTGAATTGTCCCTGCTCCCCAGGAGTGACTGGAGGTAAATATTGTAACATTTAGTGATTTATGTCTCCTAAGAGGTGGATTGGAATTTCTTGGAGCAGGATAAAACACACTGAAGGAGCCTTGAGCTACTCCCAGAAGGGTCTGCCAAACCAAAGGTGAGAGTGAGCATCATCCTGATCTGTTAGCAAAGGCTGAAATTGGGAATCTTGGACAAAGCTATGGCCAACACCACGTCACACCTTCAAAAGACAGATTGTTATAAATTTCAGCATAATAAACATCATTTCACTGACACTCTGCTGCCAGCTCTCAGTGTAAAACCCACTGAGCTCACAGGTCATGGCACTGGGGAGCTGGAAATCCATCTGACAAAATCCACCTGACAAAATCCATCTTAGAGAATCCACCTGACAAAATCCACCTGACAAAATCCATCTGACAAAATCCATCTTAGAGAATCCACCTGACAAAATCCACCTGACAAAACCCATCCTCCACTTGAACAACCTTGTTCTGTCCCTCCTGTTGACCTCACTGGTGCTGGAGCCCTTTCCAGAAAGTTCTTGAGCTCCTGGAAGTTTCTCCTGCTGCATTCCCACTCCCATTCCCAGAGACTGTGCTGGAGCACTTGTGCCACTTAACTTTTGTATTTTAGATAAACTCCTTTTACCATGGTCAGTGCTTTTTTTTACATTTCCAAACCACCTGGACACACTTCAATTTTTTTTTTTTTTAATTCTTCACAGTAACATGGCAGGTTAAGCATCTCCATGGCAACACTTCACCTCAATGTTTTGAACTTTTAACTCTCTTTACAAACTACAGAGGTGCAGTGAAAACCTGTTCCAAATGACTGCACAGTGCATGAAAACCTGCCTCTGAATGTAGAAACCACATTTACATACCATCAACTTCAGCACTGAGGCCCTTCATGGATGCTGCAAAGGAAGAGAGAGGGGGAAAATGATAATAAATATCATTTATACAGTGAGAATGGGAGTCTGCATAGATATTGAATGGCTTCATTTTTTATTTGCTGATTATTTTTCCCCCTTTCCCTCCTCTCACCATCAGGAACAGCTTCAAACTCCGTGAGCTCCTGAGGGAAGGTGGCCAGCTCGGGCTGGTGGGACAGGATCTGCTCCACCAGGGCGTGCAGCAGGGTGAACGTCCTGTCCCTGCCCCTCAGCAGGGGCAGCTGCAAGAGAGCAGAGCAGCCCTGAGCATCACCCCTGAAATAAAATAAACCACGGGAAAGGAGCAGCAGAGATGCTGGCAGGCCCCAGGTGTATTTGGCAAGAATAGAAAACAACAGAATTAAATTATTCCTTTTCATTTTGCTGTTTCACACACTCCTGCTCCATATCTGGTGTCCAGCCAGGGCCTGCAGCTCACACAATTCTTCATGCCAAGGGATTTTAGTATCAGGGCAGGCAGCATTTTGATGTTCTACCTCATTAAAAACACAGAATATTCAGAATATTCAGCACCCAAAGCCAGTGCTGCTGCCTGAAAAGGGGAAACCCAGCTCGTGGTCACAGATACAAATAATTAATTGTTCAACTGGATTTTGTTCTGCCAAGGGCAGGTGGTAAAATGTGAGCTCCTCATTAGGAATATTTATATTTATATTTATATTTATATTTATATTTATATTTNTATTATTATTAGGAATTATAATTCCTCATTAGGAATTCTTGCCTGTCTCCACACTCAGGGAGAGTTCTTATTACTGCTAACAAACCTTAGAACAGGATGATTTTAATTACAAGGAAATATTTACTCACCTTGGCCAGAGATGACAACCTGAACCCTTTAGCCACCTCCTTCCCAGCTTTTTCGTTCAGGTGGTTCCCCATGGCCAAAATGTACTCCAAGACAGCCACAAACTTTGGGCTGGACTGCAGCTGCTTGCTGGCTTGGATATTCTGGATTATCAACTGGAACACACAAACCTTCCCTCAGACTGAAAATGGGGATAAATCCCATTTTTGGTGTCTGTGCCTCCCTTGCCCAAGGACACCTCCCTGCCCAAATCCCAAATTTTCAGCAAATTCCAGCTCCCCAAGACAAAGCTGTGCTGACCCCAAAAGGAGTCCCATCCTTTCTGGCTGCCAAAACAACCACAGCCTGTGTACACAAAGGGTTTTGCTGCTTGGGTGCCCAAATTTCAGAGTCTGGAGCTCCATCCCTCACCTCCTCCCTTCCATTTACACCAGCTCAGTGCTCTTATCAGAATTCTTAGCACAGTTTCCCCACAAGGAAGAATAATAATTTCCTGTACTCAAACTCAGTATAATTCAGTTTTTCCAGGGAAGCCACCTCCCTTCTAGGGCTAGAGGCACAGGAGGGGATTTTGTTCTCAGTTTAAAAATCTGTGTTTTTTTAGCACCACACCTCTTTTTATCAGTCACCAACACATAAATTTAAAAACAGGGAGAGGATGAAGCAGATGGGTGATCTGAAAGCTGTTATAAAGCATTATTAAAGCATTTACAGCACAGCTCAGGGCCAGAGGGTGCTGAAAGCCAATATTCACACTGCCCCTCAGGATTTTAGGTGTCATTTAAAAACAGGTGTTGTGTGCATAAGAACATTCTTAGACACTAATTAGCTCTTCAGTGAACATCAAATAGCCATCAAAGCAAACTGTGCATAGAATAACTTTCAAATATTCAATATTTGGCTTCAGTGGAGGACAGCAAAGGTGCAGCTGCAGCAGGCAGGGTCAGGAATTTCTGCTTCTCCCCTGTGCTTTCCATCTGTTCCTCCTCTGAGCTCCCCTCACTGCTGCTGTGTTTTAATCACAGCCAGACAAAGCAGAGCAACTTGGTCTGGCCAGAACGTTCACATTTTATTTTCATTCCCGTGCAGAACGAGGGCAAAAACCTCGGGCATTTTCAGGGTGTGGAAATCCTTGTTTAGAATCAAAGCATGGACAAAAGCTGGCAGGTGAGGCAAGGCTTGGAGCAGCAGCATCCAGCCACGGGACTGGCACTGGTTTATCTGCATCTCCCACCCTTAGGGCAGCCTGGAAAAAGGCAGAGAGGAACTTCAGCTCTGCTTCCCAAAAACTTCACCCCAGAGCTGTAATCCTGAGGGGGAACAGCTCCTTCAGGCTTCAGGAAATAATAAATCCCTTTGAGATTTGTCAGATAAACTTCCTCCATGTCCTCCATTGATACTTCCAGCTCATGGGGCCAGAAGCTCCCCACCAAGGGAATTGAATTTTCATGATGAAATTCACTTCTGTCTTACCCCTGGCCAAAGCAGGAGGAAAGTTTAATGACTCCAAATTAAATTTTGAAGATGTTTTCCTGTTCTTTTCTCTTTAGTGGGAGTCTATTCTACTGCCACGCCCGTTACCTTGAACCTTGGTGGAATGAGGATGGTATTAAACACACAAGTGGGGGGAAAAAAATAAAAATAATTCTCCTCCAAACTGCACAGCTTTGAAATGTGCTCTGAGGTGATTTGAGCCTGGCAAATATCACCAGCCCACCTCGGGGGCTGCTGGTACTCACAGGCTCCAGGTCTCTGATGCTCCCGGGGAGCTCACGGACGCTGAGCAGCAGATCCAGCCTCTGGGCCAGCTGAGGGATTCTGCACATCTGCACAGAATTGAGCAGAACCAGGATAAAAACTCACATTTACACCCAAACAGGTACCTTTCATTATTCATTGAGCAATTCAGCTGTGCCACTCTTTGCCTAATTTCTGTGCCCATTTATTCATCTTCTTCTGGGCCTTAATCCTGTGGATAAACTCCTGCAGATTCACTGGATGCTCTGGGCTGACATCATTAAAACCAATTGCAATCTTTTCTTGTGAGCAAACATGGTTAAATACATATAATTTTATAGATTTTGGCTTCTAGATTTTGGGAATCTAGATTTAGGTCAGGATAAATCAGTTCCTACTCTGTAGGAAGAGGAGGGAGTGTGACTTGGAGACACAAAGGGATCCATAATTCTCTTTTTTTATCTACCTGTCTCAACTCTTCATTAGAATAATCCTTTCATACTGATTCTGGGTGAGATTGTCAATTTAAGTTCTAAACAACAGCTTCTGGCAGTGGTTTTAGCTCAGAGAATGTCCTAAAAATAAGATGTGGTGTCTTTTAATACTGAAACTCCTCACCTCTAACATAAACTGGTCAACCACGTGCAGCTCTGAGCAGGACCCCTTGAAGGACAGGTACCTTTCTGCATCTTTAGGTGTGGGCAAATACCTGCAAAGAGGAAATTAAAATTAGTTGTCCATTCTGTATTCTGATAAAATAATTATTCCATTCCTCGCCCTGGAATTCCCTGTATTTTGTGTGGTTTATCCTGGAATTCCCTGCATTTTGTGTGGTTTATGTTTCACATTTTTTCTTATCCTAACTGTGAGAAGGGGAGCAGAAGTGATCTGCAGATACTCTGGATATCTGGAAGTGCTTCTGTGAGGATAAGGCTTGGAAACAGCCAGGATGTCCACCTGCAGATTTACAGAGAATTCAGAATGACAGAATAATTTAGGAAATAAAAGAGACAGAGGAGTTCAGGCCCTGATTTCCAAAGAGGTTTGGTCCTTTCTCATCTCTGTTCTTACAGAATATCCTGAGCTGGACCCACAGGGATCACCCTGCCCTGCACAGACCCCAAAAACCCCAACCTGGGGGGGTTTCTCTTCTTTATCCCAATTTTTACAGGGTTTTTGACTTGCTTAAACAGTGGCAGCACAGAACACAGACCCACAACCTCCTCCCTTTGCACAAGGTCACAGAATATCCTCCAGCACCACAGATTTTTAGAGGAATGATGCCTGCAAAAGTGCCTCCAACTTGGAAAAACAAGCCCAGCAGCACAGCTGCCTTCCTTTGGAGTCTGAGCCAGCACGGGGGGAATTCACAGCATTTCTTCAGAAAAATGGAATCAATGGCACAGCTCACATGTGAGGAGTGTAAAGAAGCTGAAATAAGTATTCAGGTCTACTCTCTTTCCTTTCTCTTAAAACAAACTGCTAAATTTGCAGCAGGAGTGATTAAACATTCATGGGCAGAGCTATCCATTTCCAGTAAAAGTCAGGGAATTTACTCAAAAATGGAAAAAGCAAATATTTTAGCACGTTAAACACAGCACAAACACTAAGATTTATTTTACTGGAGTCAATAATTAATATGACATTTCAATTGTAAAATTGCTGGGGTTTGAATTAACTCTATATTGTAGCAGGTTAAAATGTAATCCTTTCAGCCCATTTTACCATCAAGAAAAAAAGTGAATTTTCATTTAAAAATAAGTTAGCTGTTGGCAAATGAAAGGGTGCTTATTCATCATTAAAAATAGTTTGAGCTCTTAAGCAAATTCATAGAGCATATTTTAAAATAGCAAACATCTTCATTTAATCAGAAGTCTGATACCCCATAAAATTCTTTAGCTGCATTATGCATGGAAAATGGAACTAACAGATTATCTGGAAGGTTTAAAGCTTAAAGCATTAAACAATGGGAGCCATGAGAAAGGAGGCACAAAAACACAGGAATCCATTCCATAAATATCTCTATACATGAATGCAGCTCTAATGGAATTTGCACAATGAAAAAGATTTCCATTTCTCTAAAAAAAATTAAGTTTAGAGAGATATCGAGTGCTTTGCTGTTAAGAAATAAAGAGGATAAAGAATCATTCAGAGGTGCAGAGGTTTTATAAATTCATTCTTGAATGAATTCAATGATACCCCACCCACCATTTCCACTGGAGCAGGACACTGCTCCATGGTCACAGCCTTGGAAATGGAATTTTGGCTTGGACTTTCAGAATTTTTCACTCTCCAACAGCAGGGTTTAGACACTGTGCCCTGGCTCAGACACTGCAATCTGCACTGAGAGGAATTTCCAGCCCTGTCTGGACTCCTGTCCTCAATTAACTCTCAATTAACTGGAGGGCACAGCTCCCAAAGGTGACATTTCCCAAAATGCAGTGACAGCTCTTCAGAAGGGCTGAGTGCCCTCCCTGAGTGGTGCCAAGCCCAGCACAGAGCCTGTGCCAGGTGATGCTCCACAAGAATTCCTCTCTGCCCCTTCCACTTCCCAGTGCCTTCATTTTGGGATGAATCTCAGCTGTTTCAGTGACACTCAAACCTCTTGGGGTGGGAAAAAAA
>VXBI01006779.1:3005092-3080152 GCA_013397375.1 Toxostoma redivivum | reverse complement strand
AAAAAAAAAAAAGAGGAGGAAGAGAGAGGATTAATATCAAGAATAAAACAACTAGGGCCTTGCTTCACAAGATAAATAGAAATCAATTTTTGTTTGTTAACAAACCTGTTCAGTGTTGCAAGGTAACAAATCTGGACACACTTGAGGGTAGTGTTTACAAGACACACAGTGGTGTCCTTTTAAAAGCAATTAAAATCATTTTCTGTGAACTGTGAAGTCTTTTGAGATAATTGCCCTGTGCAGATAATTACAATGTGATTTTTTTTTTCATTAACTAGACAGAATTTTTTTCCTCTCTCCTTTGATGGTTTAAGAAATTCCCAGGTGTTTCAGGAGCTGTCAGGGTTTGTTTGCAGAATGGGGAGCAAACCATGGAAAGCCACTGGATTACTGAGAATGGAGGGAAAAGTCAAGAGAGAAACAAATCCCAGCATCAGAACTGTTCTGAGCACCATCACCATCGGGGATTTGTGCTCCCAGCAGGTCCAGAGCACAACTTTGGTTTTTTTGGGTAGCCCTGCTGCACTGACAGCTCATGCAGTGCTTCCACCTCATGCAGATTGGGCACTTTGCACTTTAAAAAACCCCTAAATAATTATTATCAGCACATTCAAATCTAAATGCATCGATCAGAAATGTTAAGGAAACCCCGAGTTCATACCTCACCCATTCAGTGGGGGTTGAAGTGCTCTGCTGCAGATCCAGCAGCCCTTCGTGGATCACATCACATTCTGCAGGTCTCCCAGGGCAGGACTCCACTGGTCTCTTACAAGAGTTGCTCTGTATAACTCTGCTCAGCAGGTAGATTATCTAGATAATAAGTGGCAGCAGAGAAAAAAATATATTTTCCATGTTAATTCCCTTGAATAAGACATCAATAGTTGGATTTTATAAGTACAAAGCCACAGCAAATGGGTAAAATAAGTCAACATAAAATAACTCAGGTCTTTCTATGATGCAAAACTACTTAACTGCAATTTGGTTTTATGCCCACAGTTCTAAACCTGTCAGTGTAAGGAGAATACAATTTTACTCTGAAGGGGTTACTGTAAAACAGAACTTTTAAATTCATACACAAAGCAGTCCTGGACAAAGTTTCTGCTCAGCTCAGCTCAAGCCCAAGCAGCGCTCGATTGATTCAGCTGAAAATCTCAGACAATGCTCAAAGATGAACCACTGGGTCTTCTCTCAGCATGAGGACAATCCTCATTCATGCTTAAAATCGGGCATTTTCAGAAATATCTTGTACAGAGAACAAAAAGTGCTTCCAAAGTTCCAATTAGGATTCAGCTGTGCACATCACGGCTTTGTTTGCTTGTTTTAACATCCCAGAGCAGTTCCACCCATGCTGTGCTGGAGCTGCCTTTACACCCCAGTGCTCTGAGCTGGGCCAAAATCCTGGGGCCAAACTCCATCCTGAGCTCACATTCCCTTTGTTCAACACCCCAAAGCCACAGAATAAACTCACAGAATAAACAACCACAGAATAAACTCATCCTTCTCTGCCTGCACAATGCAGGACCCACTGCTGCTCTGTGGGTCACAGAGGGTTAATGGATCAGGTTTGTTTGGAGAAGTATTGTCTGACCAAGGATGTTGGCATGGAGACCAAGAAGAGAAGAAGGAGATAAGAAGATAACTAGAGGGGGAAAAAAAACCCCACAGGTGTGGAAAGTATTTTTAGGAGGGTCCTGGGAAGAACAGGGGTGGAAAGAATTTCTGCCAATGATTGTTATGTTGACCAATTGTGACCACTAAGAAAGTGTAAACTGTGTAGAGGGTACAGAGGACAGTGAGATGTTGTAACAAACAGATATCAGCCATCTGAAATGTAGAGTGCCTTTGTGTGCCACAGCAACAAATGGCCAGCAATGCCTGGGACCTGCTGGGTGCCACCATCCCAGCTAAGATTTCCAGCAATGCTTTATCAAATTCACCTTCCTTTTATCATCAGGGAATGCCCAGCAGTGCCTGGGACCTGCCGGGATTACTCCCAGCAATGATTTTCCAAATTCACCTTCCTTTTATCACCAAGGAATGCCCAGCAATGCCTGCTGGGTGCCACTATCCCAGCTGGGATTCACAGCAATGCTTTTCCAAACCCACCTTCCTCTTGTCGTCCAGGGACACAGCCTCCAGCTCGTAGTCCTGCCTCCCGTGGAACACGATGCTGAAGCGCCTCCTCTCGGCATCCTCACAGCCTTTGAGTTGGGAGAAAGGGAACTGCTTCTTAATAATCCCTTTCTCAATGTTAAAAATGGTCCTGGTGTTGAAATCAAGCTGCAATAGAAAATCCTGCATCACTTCAGGCCATCTTGAAAGGCAAAGGCAACATCCTAATATTGCCATGTGGAGGTGTTTAGGTAAAAGACCAGAATAAATATAATTTTAAATTACATTCCACTGTCAAGATATTGCCCAGTGTTTGTTTTAGTCACAAAAAAAAACAGGTATTCCTTGTAAGCTGTGTTTCCACACATCTCTTTTGATGAATACGCATCCATTTATCACTCTGAAATATTATTTCTTTTTTAATTCTCCTTGCCTCACAAAACCCAGTGCAGAAACTTCCCCTTCAGCACAAATTAAGGCAGAACCACTCATCCAGTTCCTCACTCCTTCAGTCTCTGATATGCAGGTGGTTAGAAAAGCAGTTCTAAGTTAAAAGTTAAAAACTTGTATGTTCCAACCACAGCACGAAATGCCCTCTGTGCATTCCCTCTGTCCTGTTTATGGCAGGAAATCTCCAAAGCAGAACCTTTCTCATGAAAGAGAACCTTGCAGAACCTTTCTCTTTATTTTCTCTGACTTTTGAAGGTTGCTGGTAATTAGAGAACTGAAATTAAACTAATCCAGATTCCCAGACTGATAACTTCCCACATCCCTCCATTTTTCCACTCTATGTCTAAACAAAAAATCTTTTCATTCCAAAGAAAAAAAAAAAAAGGTGGATAATGCTGAAAAAATTATATTTTGTACAGCAAGATGTAGTAACTAAAAACCACCCTGTAGCATGCATGATTTGGACTTGTTCATTATCAAATTTGTCCAAACTACAAGAAGTTTTAGTGAAATCCAGGAAAAAAAAACATTAAACCTTTGTCCCTGATTTCATGAGAGCAGGAAACCACCATCAGGTGTTGCTGACAGAAGTTTGCTTTAATATATTTTTATACACTGCACCAAAAGTAAGAAGTTTTAAAGTTACCTGCAAAATTCGTTTCTGCCACCGGTAGTGTTTGTATTTGTAGATAATGAAGTTAAATTGGGAGCCAGTTAATGAATCCTGTGGGTCCTGGGGAACAGAACAGAAATCAGCAACAGATCCCACGCTGGGATCACATTTGGGATATTTGGGATAACCAAATCCAGCTGTTCTCTCTCTGTGAACGGAAACAACACTGGAGCCCTGCAGGGGGAGAATTCAACAATGGAAATGTCCCCTGGCTTTTGTTAATCACATTAATGAAGATGGGGAGAGAGAGAATTCACAAGGGCAGGGGCAGGACAAGGGGAATGGCTCCACACTGACAGACAGTGAGTTTGGGTTAAATATGAGGAAGAAATTCTTTACCATGAGGGTGGAAAAGAGAAACCTTCCAGTGCCTGAAGGAGCTGCAGGAAAGGTGGGGAGAGGAGATTTACAAAGGATGGAGTGCCAGGACACAGGGAATGGCTTCACACTGAAATTGAGGAGTTTTGGGGGGATATTGGGCAGGAATTCCTGGCTGTGAGGGTGCTAAAGCCCTGGCACGGGGTGCCCCTGGATCCCTGGAAATGTTCCAGGCTGGGATAGTGGGAGGTGCAGGGGGGTGGAACAAGATGAGCCTTAAAGTCCCTTCCAACCCAAACCATCCTGGGATTCTGCAATTCCGTGATTCTGCCCCACATTTATTAATCCAGGACTTGTTCAAATAACATGGATTATGAGAAAAGTGGTTTTAAAATAATTTTTAGAGATGTGGAAGGTTCTGGTTTTCAGCGAGAATGAGCCTTAACTTTGCATTTCTGATCCAGATGCATGTTTTCAATGAAAATTAGGAAAATAGAAACACTAGAGACGTAACTGGAACAAGATTTGCCCCAGTCTAGGAATTCAAGATAGAGGTTTTAGGATGATTACATTGAAGTAACTGGACATTAATATGTCCAAGCATTTCCTACATTGCAGCAATTTATTTTCACTTAAAGGTTTCCCCTAGAAGACTGTGTTTTTTCTTCCCAAACAGCTGAAGATATCCCAGGATATCCCATCCCATGTCTGTGACTAAAAAGCACGATTACAACAATTACAGTATGATTAAAAACTCATTATCAGAAATATCTCTACAGCATACTGAAAATAAACATTTCTAATGTAATTTTTGTCATAGCATTCAGTAGAGGATGATGCCATTTAATTGGCTGACAGCCAAACAAGTTACTTATAATGAATATTTTCTTTCAGAAATGACAGCTTCTGCCTCTTAATTGCACCTGAATGGAGTATCATTTTCTGCAATATATTTCTTATTCAAAACAAAATTTGTATGCTAACCTTGAATTACACCCCTGGTATGGATTTGAACTCCTTCATCCAGGTAATGCCATCCGTGTAGGCACAGCATTTCCATGGAACAGCCTCATGGGGCACAGGCAGTGTCCTGTGTGGGAGCTGGGCTGTTTGGGATCCCCAAACTGGGATTGTATCCTTGAAAGCAATCCAGACACACTCCTCACCTCAGCAGGGCTCTCCAGAATGCGTTACAAAATACATCAAAGGAATACATGACAAAACACGTTACCTTTTCAGCACACACCTCCTTCTGTGCCAAATGCAGAGCTCCTTCGATGCTCACTTCTTTGTTTTTCACCATGTTCATAATTTTGAGGATTTTTTCCTGGCTTAACTAGGAGGGAAAAAAAAAAAGTCAATAAAATGTTTTTAGAGACTGGATTTTCATCTGGCTGTGGAGGATACAGAGTGTTCATGACACAGCCACGGTGGCTGCCATAAAATTACAATTTCACTCATATTTGATGTTCTACTGACAGTCTGCCCAGCAAATAAAATCTCCCTTTGAAACCCGGTGAAAGTGCACAAGATATCAAACATACAGGGGCTTTTACAACTTCAGAAGATGTGGTGGTAATACCTGGAGCTAGAACTGCCAGGGGGAAAACTCTTTGAGTTAGAAACCCTGGCATGAAGTGAAAACATCAATTTTTCATGGGAGCCTGTCTCATCCTGAGCATCAAGCCCTGCACACAGGACAGCATGAAGGAAAAATCAGGAGCATTTGACATTTCCAGGGTGAAGAGGGGGCAAACTGCTGTTGGTACAGGGAGGTGCAGGGGTTTAGTGAAGCACATGAGAAACCACTTCCCCTTTTTCTGTCACCAAAACAGGAGCTGGAGCTGCCAAGGAACAATTTCTGTCCCTGCTGAGGGCAGCAGGTGAGGCAGTGAGGGTGAACAGGAATCCATGAAGAGAAAAGGAGAGGGGAGGACCAGGGACATCGAGCTGCAGATGTCAGAGAGGGATTTTGGCTTTGGAGAGGAATAAAAACCTTCCTTGGAGACAGATCCCTGTGTGCAGGGATGGGAGCCTGGAAGGAGCCTGGGGCTTTCACCTGCAGAGCTCAGGAATTGGGATTTTTTATCCAGACTGCAAGATCCAGGTCATTCCCTGTGCCCTGAGAACGAGTTCTCCACCAGGAGAGATTCCAAGGGTTCCCAAACATTCTGTTCCAAGTCTCCAGGTGGACAGCCAGGTGCAGAGCCCAGCACAGGGGGATCAGGAGCAGGGCAAGGGCAGGAGGGTTGGGAAGGGGACAGGAGGGTTGGGAAGGGGACAGCAATGTTGGGAAGGGGACAGCAATGTTGGGAAGGGGACAGCAATGTTGGGAAGGGGACAGAAAGGTTGGGATGGGGACAGAAAGGTTGGGATGGGGACAGAAAGGTTGGGATGGGGACAGGAATGTTGGGAAGGACAGGAATGTTGGGAAGGGGACAGGAATGTTGGGAAGGGGACAGGAGGGCTGGGATGGGGACAGGAATGTTGTGAAGGGGACAGCAATGTCGTGAAGGGGACAGCAATGTCGTGAAGGGCTCCCCCACAGCTGGAGTGCAGATGTTGAGCACCTGCCCTGCTTCTCCTGCGCCCACCCCTCTCCCCAGCCAGAGCAGCTCCTGAGTGAGCACCCCTGCAGTAATGCAGCACAAAGTCCTCTTGGAGCCACACGGCATCCCTGAGGCTGGAAAAGCCTCCCAGACCTTTGTGAGCAGCCTGTGACTGATCCCCACCATGCCCAGTCCTCCCCTGACCACCTCCACCCCTCCAAGCCCACAGACACCAGGCACAGCTGCTGTGCCCCATAAAATCCACCAGTGCCACCACAGAGCTCCAGCAAACCCACAAAATCCCCCCTTTTCCCAAGCCACACCACACCCAGCACTCTTTATTTTATTTTACCAGATTTCTGCCAGCTCACCCAGCCCCTGGGGGACACACAAATGAAACCAGGAGCAAGAGGAATATTTTGTTTTTAAAGGCCTGGAATTTTCAGTGCTGCTGTAAAGGTAGGGGATGGCCCAGGTCCCACTGCACACAGCAATGGGGCAGGGAGGAAGGAGGAAATTCATCCACAGCAGGCTCCTCCAGTGCTCACTGCTGGAATTTTAAATGGCCACATTCAGAATTCACACCTCACATGCACTGGGTAGGATCAGATCTTAACAAGACAACTCCCCTCTGAACAAACCCCGTGTGAGTAAACAGCAATATGGATCTGTTTGAACTGAAAAATGCAGTTACCTCAAGGCAAAGCTCTGCCATATTTATTCAGGATAGCAGCTCCTGAGAAAAAGTTGGAAACTATTTTTGCCTATTAGGCCTTTTGAAGAAAAGTTCAAAGAATTTTTGCAGCACAATGACAATTTTAATTTCAATTTTTTCCAAGTTTAATATTTTAAGATATTTCCTTTAAAAAAAATGCAGAAAGGAAGAAATTCAACTCAATGTTCAACTCCTCCTTACCTTCACCAAATGAATTTCTGCCCAAGATGTGAAAGCAGCAGGGAACATTTCTTAATTTGCTTAATAATGGATGAGGGGAAAAATACTCACAAGAGAGAAACAAATCATTGTGTGTATTTAAATCCAGGAAGGTTTGTGAGGGAGTCAGACCCTGCCAGAGAATCCATCCCTAAAGGCACTGCTTGGGGCAGGTTGTTTTTAACAGCACCTTGTTGTTTTACACCTCTCTTAACTCTCTCTGCACATCTGGAAGCTGGAGGGAAACATTTCCAAAGCCAAGAGAGGCAAAAAAGGCATTTTTCAGCTCATGAGAAGTGTCAGAATTGTTTGTCAGGCTCACTTGGGTTGTTGGCAATCACATTTCGTGGTATTTTCACTTGCAAACAAGACTTTTTATCAGATCCTGACCTTTAGCATTTTGTCTCTCTGGGGATTTTCTCTCAGCATGACACATTTTTGTAATGTGTTTGTTTTGGTTGCATTTTTCTTAAAAAAGAAACAAAATTTGTCATATTATCCACCGAAGTGCCACTGAGCCAGTCTGTGTTTTATTGCCTAATAAAATGTGACTGGAGCAACCAAAAACAAGACTGAAAAACAAAAGTTGGGAAAAAAATTACATTCTTCTATTATAAAGCAGGCACATTAAGGAAATACCCGAGATTGTGTTAATAATGCCCTCATTCACCTGCCAGGTTAAAGCAGCTTGTTTAAAACAGATTAAATTTTCATCACCCTCCCCAAATTGAGAGATTTGAAAGAATTCACAATTGGAGGAAGAGCGTGGGGCTCCAGAAGGAGAAGTGAGAAGTGAATTCTCTGGAAGGAGAGCTGAGGTTTTTATATTTTTGGCCTGGTACAAACTGTGTTCAGGGGGGAGAGAGGAGATTTCTCCTTGTTCTGGGGCAGCTGCCAACACTGCCCTGCCAGGACCCTGCCAGGCCCTCCTGCCTCGCCCCATGCACCTGAAAGGACCCACTGGGGGCTTTGGGTGGGGTCCAGGCACTGCAGAAATATCACAGATCTGGAATAGGAAAGATTAGATGGAAATAGTAAAGATCTGGAAAGATTAAAGGTCTAAAAATATTAAATATCTAAAAATATCAAGGATGGAAATAGTAAAGAGCTGGAAATATTAAAGACCTAAAAATGTTTAAGATCTATAAATATTAAACATAGAAATATTACAGATCTGGAAATATTAAAAATCTAGAAATATGAAACATATACATATTAAAGATTTGGAAATATTAAAGACCTAAAAATGTTAAAGATCTAGAAATATTGACCATAGAAATAGTAAAGATCTGGAAATATTAAGGATAGAAATAGTAAAGATCTGGAAATATTAAGGATAGAAATAGTAAAGATCTGGAAATATTAAGGATAGAAATAGTAAAGATCTGGAAATATTAAAGACAGAAATATTAAAGATCTGGAAATATTAAGGACCTAAAAATGTTTAAGAGCTGGAAATAGTAAAGATAGGAATATTAAAGAGCTGGAAACATTAAAGACCTAGAAATGTTAAAGATCTAGAAATATGAAACATAGACATATTAAAGATTTGGAAATATGAAAGATCTAAAAATGTTAAAGATCTAGAAATATTGACCATAGAAATATTAAATATCTGAAAATATTAAATATCTGAAAATATTAAAGATAGAAATATTAAAAATCTGGAAATGTTAAAGATCTAGAAATATGAAACATAGACATATTAAAGATTTGGAAATATGAAAGATCTAAAAATGTTAAAGATCTAGAAATATTACATATAAAAATATGAAAGATCTGGAACAATCCCAGATCTTCCAGGACGCAGTGAAGTTAAAGCCACACCACCCAGGTGATTGTGGAGCAGGACAGAGGCAGCCCCCAGGACCTGGGCCAGGATAAAACCCCAAATTTCCTCTGGATTTTGTCCCGGGGTGTCCCCCTGCTGCTGCACTCCCCAGGATGGCCCTGCCTCTGCAGCCACCTGCGGGCTGCTCCAGGGGACAGTGCCACCCTGCACATCTGTCCTGCCACTGGGAGCCTGCCCTGCACTGCCTGCAGAGCAATTTCAGCTAACTGTGCCTTCTCCTCAGCTTATTGCTCTTTTTTGTTCTTATTCCTCAAACTGATGCCTGGAGAGGCTCCCTGGAACAGGGGCTGGGCAGAGTTACAGGAATAAAGCAGGGATTTATTAAAAACCCTTCAGAGGATTCACCTGGGGCAGTGCAAGAGCCTGGCTGAGGTTACACCCAGATGGACCCAGCATGGACAGTGGGTCAGGAGTTTCACACTTTGATCAGTTTGGGACATTTCCATTTTGGGGTTCACTGTCCAATTCCAGCTCCAGGTTCTGCAGTCCCACCCTCCCAGATTCTCTCCTCAATTCCCTGTTTGCACTTTTTGGGGCTGGAGCTGCAGCTGTCCTTGGTTCTGGGGCTGGACAAGGATTGTTTTACCTAACCACACTGTGAGGAGAACTTGGAACACTTTGTATGAAATTCAGAGTGACATCCTAATGCAGTGCAGAATCTGGAAAATACGAAAGCTCAAACTTTAAGGCATCAGGAACACCCTCCCTTAATCCTACAGCACGACAGCAATCTGATGCAAAAATACTCCTGGAATGTTTGCACGTGGACCCAGGGAGGCACAGAGCAGGAAATGTGGCTGCACACCCCCACACAGGTGTCACAATTGTCACAAGCACTGGTGTGACTGGGTGGAACATCACTCCCAGCTCACCCACCCCAGCTCTGCCCTGAGACAGCAAAGCCCAGCCATACAGAAATCCTGCTCCAAAGAGCTTTGACTCAGCTCTAGCCAAGCTTTTTGCGCTGTTAAACACTCCTTACACTTGTCCTGATGAAACATTAAACACTGAACACCCTCAGCTGCTCCCTGCAAGGCTCCTGGTGTGCAGGATCCAGAGGGAAGCTGGGCTGGCATTGTCCCCAGTGCCCTCCAACCTTCTGCACTTTCTGCTCCAAGGAAAAGGAGGCTGAGCCCAAGAGGAAAGGATCAGCCCAGGGCTAATTGCTGCTTTACAGAAAATTCATTAATTTGGGGGCATAAATCTGACTGAACTTCACCATGCCTGCATGCTGAATGTGTCATTTGAGTGATTTTAGACAGCAGACACAACCTGGATTGCCTTAAAGCTCCAGCTTGGTGTTGTCAACTTCCCTCTCCCAATCTATTCACTTTCACCAGGTTGGAACAAAACGTGCTGAGTGCCCCCAAACATTTCCAGGGGAGTGGTTTTCTCCTAGGACTGGGGTATCTCAAATTCAGTTTCAATTTACATGAAATCTCAAACCAGGTGACTGATGTGATATTTTTATGTGGCAATACCACCTTTTGTAGCCAGGCCTAGAGATAGACTAATATTATTTGTCAAACCGAGCTGCTATTCATCAAATAAATTATCCATCTGTAATAATATTTTGCATTATTTTTGCAGATCCATATCTGGCTGAACAGTATCTGTCAACATCTATTCAAAGAAGGAGGGATTCATCAAACAGGAGCTTGATTTCCTTGAAAACACTGGAAATTCTGCCACTTCCAGAAGGAGCTGGAGGAACCCAAGGATATATTATTGTAATTTATTTCTTACTGGTATAAAGGTGTGGAGTGATTGATTATAACAACATAAAAATCTCCAAGAACAGTTCTCAAAAATATGAAGATATAAACTGTGATGTGTCCATAGCACAGTTGAAATACCAACAATTTTAAATTGAAAATATTGAAAATTATTGAAAATATCACCATACTGAGGAAACTCAAAGCCTTAACATTTCTTAAAAGTCTCTCTGAAAAAAAAAAAAAAAAAGACACTTTAGAGGTCTCACATGAGGCAAACACTTCAGATTTTCCCTCAATCACCAGCATGGGCCCTCCTGCTTTATCAGCCCTGAGAACTCATCAGGAAATGACACTTGGAAAGTAATTTCACTGTGGAAATTCAGGATAAATTGAGGGGTGCTGCTTGCACGGGAGACTGACTCGGTTTTGTGCTATTCACTGTTTCATCAGTGATCTGCTGAAGGACTGGAGATTATGTTTATTAAATTTGTGGATTTTGATGGGCAGCTGGAATGAACTGAGGGAGATTCAAATTCCAAACAACCTTGACAATTGAGAGCAGCAATAATCTATAATTCAGCAAGCAGAGGGGAAAAAAAACCTGGATGTTCAGCAGGAGCTGCCAGCTTCACAAGCACTGGCTGGAGAACATTTTTTTTTTGCAGAAAAAGCTCAGAAGTTTGAGCAGCTTGCAAAGTGACAGCAGCTCCCAACTGCTGCAATAAAAGGGAATTTCCCTCGGGGAGATCCCAGACAGCAGCAAAACTGAAATTAGAGAGCTCAGCACTGACTGGAATAAGGGGAGAAGATTTCCATTCCTCCAGAAAAGAGCTGGATAATGAGAGCAATCAGCTGAGGATAATGAGGGTAATCAGAGCTTTGGAAAAATGGGATTTCCCAGGGAAGGACTGGGATTGCAGAGGCTGGGGCAGGCTCAGGCTGCAGGTTCATGGAGCTGCTGCCAAAAGGGAAGGAGCAGGAGCAGCTCCCTTGTGCTGGGGAAAGGAGAAATACAAGAGAAACCACAGCTAAAGAACTCTGCTGAAAAGGAGATAGATATATATATATATATATAATCCTTTACATAGAAATATACATATAAATATATAAGGATAACACTGAGCCATCCAGGGGAAATTATGTAGTCTCCCACCAGCAAACATTTTCAAGAAGATTTAAACAAATGCTTTGGGCCATTTCTAACCTTGTTTTGCACTTTAATTCAGGCCAAGCCTGCAAAGAACTCAGAGTTCCACTGCTTTTCCAGGGGAAAGGGGCAGGCAGAGATTGAAAAATTTTGGAAACCCCCATCCAGCCTATGAGCTTTGATTTCCAAGCCTTTTTTTTTTTTTCCTGGAAATCTCCTTCAGGCACCATGTGCTGCTTTTTCAGAACCAGCACCAGCACAGTCTATGGCCTGAATATTTTAAATTAGACTTGATTTCAAAGCAATGCTTAAGTGTGAACTTACCCAGCAATTTCTTGGTGTGCTGAGGTAAAGTTTAAATGCTCTGCTACAAAATGGACTGAAATAGAATAAAGAAGGTGGCTCATACAGGAGCATTTCAGTTTGCTACTAAAATAATAACATTCTGTGCCTTTAGTGATGGTAATTAAAATAATCCACAGTGATAAGAAGTATCAAGGATAATCATATTTGCTTATTAACATGAGAGGCAAACTAATTTTGTGAAGAAACAAAGATTGCTGGGCTATTTAACAGTGACATCTAATTATTTTGGAGAAAAACACGCATCCTTCTGCTCACAATCTCATCTCGTGCCCTCATGTCTTGTGAAAGAAAAATTCATTCCCAGCCAGAACTGGGCTGCTAAAATTATTAAATGCTGAAGAAGAGATTTCATTCTGCTGGAGGTTTATTAAATCACATTAACACCTGCTAAGCAAAAGGTATGAAGTGCAAAGAGAAAAAGCAGCACTGACTTTAACACGTTTAACTGAGGATCCAGGGTCTCCATGAGTCTCATGTTAATTAGCTGGAACATTTAATGAACAAACGCTTCATTATGTTCTAATCAAAGCATGTCTGACCTGACTTTTCCTTTCCCCAGGACTCTGGGTTGTTAATAAACCATCCTAGCAAATTATTGAGGTAAATTCCTCCTTATCCACCTCCTAAACTCCAACGGATTTAGCAGGATGTGATCCTTGTCTGTGTAAATGGTTTTGTTGTGCTCTGAATTCTTGTCTATAAAAACACACCACGTTTTCCAAACAGGCAGATTCCTCAGGATCAGCTACCTGGACATCTATTTGAGCTGGGTCTTAAAGTCAGAAAATATTAAAATAAATATTAAAGTCAGAAAATAATTTCTGTTAAAAAAAAAAAAGCCTTGGGAATGTTCATTGTGCTCCCACTTTCAGGAATTTGGGCAATATTGGGAATGAAGCAGGAGCTCCAAATGGCTCAGGAGCAGGAAATTTAAGTGAGCTGTGTGTGGGTGATGAGGAGGACACAGCTTCACCCTGGCCCCCAGGGCTGCTGCCAAGGTTGGGTGCACATTCATGACTACAAATATCAGAAAATATGGAACCATTTGGCCTCATTTGAATAGAATTGATCCCTTGGTAGGTGTACAGTGAAAATCCACTCTAAGCTACCTTAGAAAAGACCAGAGAAATAAAAAAAAAAATAGGGGAAAAAAATCAATCATCTAAGAGAGGTGGCCTTTAAGAAAAAGTCTGATGAAAATTGTAGGGGAAATCCATGGGGATAAAGTACTTTAAAGCAGTTGATTAAAGTAAAGCAGGGTGGAAAAGCAAAAGGCCTGACCTTCCACCATGATCTCAGAAGAAAAGCCCCAGGAAGACATAAAGCCAGCTCTTAAAGGAGCTCACAAGGAGTTTAAAACTCGTTTTTCTCAGGCCCGGTTTTGCTTTGTGGGTATTTTGGTGCTGATGCAGGCTGGGGGGGTGAAAGTCACTGACAAGTGGCACCACCTGGCTGTGGTTTCCTGTTTGCTGGTCATGTCAAGCCCTCTCTGGCAGCAAACATTTGGTGCTCCCACATCTGTGCTTCATCCTCCCAGCAGTGCAAGAGGGAGGATGGGAGATTGATGGGCTGTGTGTCTGTGCCCAGCCAAAAACACCCGAGCCACGGGCAGCAGGGACAGGGAAAACACTCCCAGGGCTGGGGCTGTGCCCTTCCAGCAACCTCTGGCATCATCTCCAAAGGGATCTCAGCACCTCAGCATCTCCTCAGAGCCCCTCAGAGCCCCCCAGCATCTCCTCAGAGCCCCCCAGCATCTCCTCACAGCACTGCCAGGTGGGAGCTGCAGTTTTATTAAGTTTCAAGTGGAGCAACTGATGTCTGTCAAGCTCAAGGATTCAGTCTTTGGGTTGTCTGTCCTGCTCCAAACCCCTCTCAGGCCGAGGGGCAGGGGCTGTGTGCAGGTAACACAGGCAGCCCCTGCCCTTTTCCCTCTGTGACAAACCAAGGAGCAATAAATAGCTTTTCCTCTGGGATTCCTAGCAAATCTCTCACCCTTGAGGAGCAAGAGGAGCCAAGCAGGGCTGGATCATCCCCAGCCCTCATCTTTGCCAGCCAGGAGAGCTCAGACCCTGCACAGACACAATCCTTCCTTTCCCTGATTGCTCTTTTCCCCCAATTGCTCTTTTCCCTCTGCCAATCCCCTCAGCTGTCCCAGTCAGAGAGGAGCCTCCCCCTACTCAACTCTGCAGGTTCCAGACTCCCAAATGTGCAAATACTGGAACAAGCAGAATGCTCCCAGTCTGTCCCAGGCACTCAGACAAAGCCCCAGTGCTGCAAGCTGATGTATATCCAATCCTGGCACATCAATCACCCCAGATTCCAGCAGGATTAGCAAAATACTGCCTTTGCCTGAAATATAAAGCACTTTTTCTCTCCTCCAATTACCTTATGGAAATTTTTAGCCCAGATAATGGAAAGTGTTAATAAATCCTCTCCAGGATGGCAAGAGAAAGACTGATTTTCTCTCTTTGTATCAGGAAAACTTCCCACGTTTCAACTTTCTCAAGAATAAAGCACAGAAAAATAATGTCTCCTGCACACCTTGTGCAAACACTCTCTGATCTATTAGACCAGGCTGAGCTCACATCACATAATAGTCCATTACATCAAAACCTACAGCAGATTCCTCACCACTAAAGCACAGAGTCATTCCCACTTTCTGATAAACCATCTCCAGCTACAGCAAGCAGCACTTCCACACCAGCCATAACAATTTCTGCCTTTACCTGTGAAAAAGCATCTGCTGTTCTTGTATTATCCATGTCTGGGGAAATTCTGTTTGTTTCATCAGTATCCTACAGGGTGGCAAGGAGCAGTTTATTCATGAATCACACCTGCTTCTCCACAGCATGCTGCTCCTTCTCTCTCTGCCTCTCTCTCTGATGAAATCTTGCAGCCAATGGCTTTTATTAAGTGTTACTTCCTTTTATGCTGAGAACTGAAAGAAACAATAATGATGCTTTGCTTCCTTATGGCAGCTCTGTGGAAAGACACAAAAAAATGTAGAAGTTGTTTGCTTTCCCTGAACTGATATTTATGTTCAGTGACTTCCTGAAATCACTGAGCCCTGAATACTGAAATTATGATTTATTACTATTTATTATGATTTATTACACTGCATCTGTCTGAACACCCAACACGTGTTAGTTCCCAAATAAATTCCATGCTAAATGTAAGGAAGTTTGCCTGAGGAGCTACAAACACAGTTCTCAGTGTTCCCAGCAGTGTTTTTATGCACAGCAGCAATTTTAACACATCTCCAAACTGCACCAGGAATATCTGCATAATGCATGGGAGCACCAAGGCACCTGCAGCTTAATGCACACAGTTCCTCTAAAGATAAACAGCATTTCCAACTTTTTCTTTGCTGTCTGTACTGGAGGAGAGAGCTGTGATTAGGAGAGGGAATTACCCTCTGAAAAGCATTCCTGAAATCCAACAGCCCTGACAAAAACTGTTCAGCAGCTGCAGGGAAAACACAACTTGGATTCCCCACCTTTACCTGGTGACTCCTGCAACATCACAAACCCTTGTCAGAACCAATCTGGAAAGTGAAAGTACTTTCACAGAGACACAGCTGGAAGGTGAACTCCTCACATTTTGAAATTTTTTTCTCTCCCACACAGAGGGGAAAATCAAAAGCCCTGAAATATCACCTGCAAAGCAGAGTCTTTAAGAAGCAACAGGAATTGAAAACATGTGGGGTTGATGACAGGTCTCCTTCCTCTGCTGCTCTAAAAGCAGCTGTTGAATAGAAGCAAGGCAGGAAGCTGAGATGGGGCAGAGCAGGTGCCCCTGCATCACCGAGCCCTGGCACAAATCCCACCCACCAGAGCTCTGCAGCAAGAGGAGGGAGAGGAAGGATTTGCAATGAGCACTCCCAGATCACTCCAGGCACTGGAAAGTAAATGGAAGGTCAATATATGCTGATAAAAACAGGCTTGAATCATTTGAACTGATTAAAATAAGTCTTTGATGGAGTCTTAACTTAACACAGCCAATAATGTAAAAGGGCCTGACTAAATCCAGGTCTTCTAAAGAAATATTTAATAAAAGATTGTCTTTCAATGCCCTCAATCCTGACTGCTCTATGTCCAGTGTGATAGATGGAAATTTTTCACTAAACTAGGAAAAGGATTCATGGGAAACACATTTCTTTGACAGATATCTGAAGCACTTTGGTTAAAATAAAATAGCAACTAATTCACTCAGAATCACATTTCTAGTACTGGCCTGTTCCCCCTTAGAATCCTCAGCCCTTGAGGAACGATTTTAAATTAAAGAATCCCAAGGAACTTCTCTTTGTAAGAGGATTATAGCAGCACAGAGCATTTCAGAATGGGAAATGCCAGGTTTTTCTCCCAAAGGCTCTGCAGAGATGGGACAGCAGCACGTTCTGCAGGGCCACAAAATCTGGGAGAAAGCAGTTAATCAGGATGGAGCTCAATTGCTGCTCTTGGAGCAAACATTTTCAATTAATCTGAAGCTGTTAATTACACCTCCCTTTAATAAAGGCTCTGGTGTGATTTCCTTCTCTTTGCTCTCAGTGAATCGATTCCAACAGATGCCAGAACCACGTGCTGCAGCAAACACAGGGGAAAATTCCCTGCTGGGATGGGAATTCTGGGGGAAAGGGCTTGGAATCAACATGGAACAAGAACTCTGTTTGAATTGTCTGCACAATCACCAGGGGAATGGTTTGGAGCAGCAATGCAAAATGTGCTGTACAAAAATATCAGCTGTGCTCAGCTGGCCTGGGACACTCCCCGCAGCTTCCCTGGCACCCTGTGCTCACAGGGAAGAGTTTTCTCCTAATATCCCATCAAACCCTCCCCTCTGGCAGTTTGAAGCCATTCCCTGTGTCCTGTCCCTCCATCCCCTCTAAATCCTCTCTCTCCATCTTCTGCAGCTCCTTCAGGCACTGGGAGCCCACCCTGAGCTCACCCCAAAGCTTCTCTCCAGGTGAGCAATCCCAATTCTTATAGCTTTATCCCAGTTTTCTTAGCCTTAAACTTGGCCCCAGCATTTCTTTAAATACACAGAGAAATTAAAAGCTTCTCCTCTCCAGGTGAACAATCCCAGTTCTCTCCTTAAATAATTTTTTTTTGGCTAAAAAGACTAGATTCTCTCAGTTTTGCTCACAGAGATCCTGAACACCTTTTCCCAAACTTTCTTCCAGCCACGAGGTGTGAGCATCCATTCCAGCCTCCTGGTTCTGTTATCTCCCAGCCCTGCCAGTGACTTCACAGGCCAGAAACCAAATTCCCTGCCTGCTCTCTGAAATTCTAAATCCCAAAGGGTTCTCCAATATTTTTGTTCTTTTTGTGGAAGTTAAAAAAAAAGAAAAAAAAAACAACTAAATCTATGACCAGTATGTTTTCAGTCAACCTAAATATGTGTTTAATGGGAAAAAGTCTCTTTTTAATTTCATTTAAATTTTTTCCTAAACTTTTTCATGCCTTGGAAAAGAACAACATTAAATAAGGTATTTCAGGTTAAAAAAATGAGGGCTGAATGAAATGATTCTTTAAATAAATAAATCAATAAATACAGCATGAACTTCACAGACACATTTTTACCTCTCATTCAAGCATGAAAGTTCCAGCAGGGCTGGAATGCTCTCACAAAGTATTTCAGAGTTGAAAAACAAAGCCTTTCCCTGAAAACTCACTTCACCTGAAAATTAAAACTTGCTTCACCTGAAAATTACTGCCTAAACCTGTTTTATAAAAGGGCTCTTTCTTTTTTTTTTTTTTTTTCTATTTTTTTTTTCTGTGGAAATGGTGCTGAGACAGAGAGGAAGTCAGAGCTCCTCATGACTTCATGGGGGTTTGAGCTCAGCATTCCTCCTCATTTCACACCACGGGGATTCCAACAAGATCTGAGCAAAATCCAACCAGACACATTAAAAATAAACCCTGTTCCAGGAGGTTTTGCTTTTTCTGTTTCCTCAGTGCTGATCTAGCACAGGAATTGATGGTATTGCAAATTCCAGCAATTTCCATTTGGCCTAATTTTGGTTCTGCTTTTAAGCAAGAAAATATTGATGCACAACAGTTTGTGCTACACTGAACTGGAAGATGCATTAAAGCAAGGAGGGGAAAAAAGAAGGGGAAGTATGAGAACAGAAGATGAGTAATTTAAAATTAAAACTTCTGTGAAACTAAATCCAGGTCGAGAGTGACATCTAGTGATGCTCAGCACAAATTCTGCCCATTTTGGCAGCACCCTCACTCATGAAAAAAATTCTAATTTTCACCAGATTGCCGTAAAAGAAATATTTCCCCATAAAATGTGAGTTTAAAATTTTTTGGGGGAATATGAGTTAATTTTTTAATTAATTCAGTATTTTGAATGAATAATGGGAGAATCCATAAAAGGAAGAAAAAAACATAAAGGTAGGAACTTGGAGGTGGAAAAAATACATCTGCTCATTACAATGAAGAAGTTGATACATGAGGTCTGATTGATGGAAATGTCATTTTTTGGCTTCTTTTCATATTCTTCATTTTTTGAACAATACATCTGCAAAGCACAGTGGCAGCTTGATACATAAATAAAGCAAATCAGTAATTAGCAATGGAGCCATTAGTAATTCCCTTGATTGATAAGGTATTAACTACTCAGCTGCTGAATTCTGAACAATAAAAATGTTTCCAGCAGCTCTCTGCCTTTGACAGTGGCACAGCCCACGTGTTTCCAAAAATAACAATTCTTCATTTACCTGAGCAATTTCCTTGAGCTCCTCACTGTGTGCATCAAACAGCAATCAAGGAAATCATGGAATCATGATGGGCTGAAAAAGAAATGTAAAGCTCATCTCATTCATCCCCTGCCATGGGACACCTTCCACCACCCCAGGCTGCTCCAAGCCCTGCCCAGCCTGGCTTTGAATTAATTCCAGGAAAAGCCCAAGCACCAATTCATAATTTAATTAGTTTTTCAACTGTTTAAAACTCATTTCATGCAGGAGTCTCGCCCTCTGAATCTCCCTGGTGACCTCACCCTGTTCATTCTGATTCTCAAAGCCAAGAAGTGAAACTCAGATTATTCCAGCTCCCACAGATCTGCTCCTCTGTGACACAAGGTGGCACCAGAAACTGCCTGAATTTCAGCCCATAAAAAGTGAGCCACAAAGCAAAAAACTTTGAGGAGTTTGTGGGTTTAAATGAGAGGAGTCAGAAAACCACAAACTGTGCCCAGGGAATGGATCCTGGGAATGGCTGGGCACAGCAGGGGCAAGCAGCAAGGGCTGACAGGTTTGAAACAGGAATTGGAATTGGCTGTGGAATCGGAGAGAGAGCAAAAACAATCCTGAGGGAAGCTGGATCATCTTCTGAGAGCTGGGAAACAGCAGAGCCTTTAATAAGGTGCAGAATCCACAGCCCAGGGTGGTCTTTTCCTCCTGGAATGAGCTCCAGGACCAAGGGATGTCCCTTTTCCTTTGGAAACTTCAATCCTTTCATCATCAAAAACAGATATTCTGGTTTTGGCAAACCAATTATTAAAATATTCTTTAAAATATGACAAAATATTAAAAAATATGACAGGAAATTACAGCTGCCTCCTCACCTTCTCCTTATTTGTCTGGTCTTGGCAGCACAGACTGGGACAGCGCTGGTGCAGTGCCTGACTCTGCTTCCAGGCTGGGGCAGCAAGAGGAGAATAAAGGATGGGAATGAAGATGGGAATAAAGATGGGAATAAAGGATGAGAGTAAAGATGGGAATAAAAGATGGGAATAAAAGATGGGAATAAAGGATGGAAATAAGGGATGGGAATAAGGGATGGGAATAAAGATGGGAATAAAGATGGGAATAAAGCAAAAGGTTTTCCAGCCACTGTATCCCAGGTCAGTGCTGTCACTGGGGCTCCTCATCCATCTGAGCCCCTGCACAGGGAATTCTGTTGGAGTCAGGAGTGTTGCAAACAGAAAGTCCAAGCACTCCCCAGAATGCCCAGAACTAAACTGAGGAGGAGAAGAGCCCTACCCTGTAATTCAGATAAAGGAATGATGTCCCCTGGCTTCGAATGTCAGCTCTGCACTGCACAATGCTAAAAGCTGTATTTTATGTCTGACTCTTAATTAGCCAGGGAAGGAGCAATAGCCCAGGGGCAGGGGTGAATTTACAGCAGGGACAGATTTCTGGACCCCTGCTAGCACAGACCCTCTCCTTCCTCACAAACCTTTCAAGCTGCCATGGCTCAAATAAAGAAAATCCAGAGTGATACTATCTCTATATATTGTACACAGACACATCTATTGTGCTAAAATACATATCTATAGATCTAAAAATCATTAATTGCTAATACACAGAGGATAACAATAGAGCAGAGACACAAAGAGGGGGTTGAGGAGGTTCACTCTGCCCCTCTGCAATAGTTTGAGGAGCAGTGACACAAAACCCTTCTGAGGACCAGGGAGCTCCTCAGGTCAGGGTTGACTGCTCAGAGCTTCTGGCACTGCGCCCTCCCAGGCACTGCCCTGAGGAACAAGGTGCAAAACATTTTGGGAACTTTCCAGGCAGCCACTAAAGTGTGAAATCAGCTGCAATTCCATTATTTCTGCCTTCAGGAGTGGTGCAGGATGAGTGACAAATGTAACCTTTCCATGACAACCCCGTTTCTTCTCAAGACAACATTCAGAGCAAACAAAACCTTAAACCTCAGCTTCTCCTTTTGTGCCAAGCAGGAGAATGTGCTATTCAGAAAATCCTAACTATAGGTTATTATTAAACTCAAAGTCATGTAAATAACCTTGTACACTTCAACTGGAAAGAAAAAGAAGGGAACGAATGGTAGAGTAACTAGTTGTCACTTCTGCTTTCCATAATAAATTCCTACAAGGTTGCATGAATCACATTGGCTTTCCAAATCTGTTTTGCTTTCGAAATCAAGACAGTTCTGTTTCTGACAGAAAATATTTTATATTGACACCTGTAGTCTGACATTGCTCCAAACAGCTGGCTCACTTTGCAAACTTCAGGATCTGGAAAAGTGAACCTCTCTAACCCCACAGAGCATTTAAATCCTATTTTATTGTTGAGGAGCAACATTTTGGAGGGCAGAAAATTCCTTGTTATCCCTAAACCACAACAAATAACCAGACTCTTTCTGTTCTAGAAGTCATTTGCAAAAACAATGCAGATAAAAGCCCAGAAGTTGGAATTTTTATAACCATAAGACACCATCTCCCACACACAAAAAGAAAGAGCAGGAAACCCTTGGACAAAATTAGAAAGGCAGAAGTCAGACCTAATTAAATAAAATTAAAGGATTGGGTCTGGTTGTGGGGCTTTTATCTGTGCTTGTCTGGAAAGCAGCAACACTGGACTGCAAGTTCTGCAACAAATTGAGGAGCTTTGAGCATCAGCAGAACAATTTGTCCCAATATCCCTCCAGGCACCTGACAGCTCAGCAAAACCATCTTTAAAGCCTGCCAGCCTCCAAGACCCCTCAGTTCTGTCTGGTCCAGGAGTGAGGTCAGTGAAAGCAGCAAGCAGGTGTGAAAATGCCAAATTCACCATCCCTCAGCACCACAGGCAGTGAGATTTATGACACTTGAGGGAGGTGAGGAGGATATTCCAGGGAATTTGGCCCTGCTGAAGAGCAGAGTGCAGCTGGCTCCATCACATCTGCTTGTCTCACTGCAAATGAGAACAAAACTGACACTGAGCATTATCAAAGCACTCAAATCCCTTTAACATGAGAAGCACCTGCAGCTGCTGCTGAGTGTTCTGCAATCAGGTCTGCTTTGTCTCCTTTTACCCGGGGCTGAGAAGGAAAATCGTCCAGAATGTCCCAAAGTTGAGTCTGTTTAAATTAACCTTTTAATGATAGAAACCCTCCCCTGGAAGCCCCCTCACTGCAATCAGGATTTCGTGCTGCTTCTCCTCACTATTGCCAGTGTGCAGGCTGCCTCCCCTCCTGCAGTGCTGAAGGAAAATTCATGGAGAACCTCCCAAAGGATGCAAACTCCTGGTGCTTGGCTCCAGCAGGGATCCAGTTTGTTGGTTTCCAATTTGGAAACCTCTGCCAGCAATGTGATGCAGACAAATTTAACTTCCACTGGCCTCAGCTGATGTCAGATTCATTCTTGCCTCAGACTAGAAAATAACATTTTTAGCTATGGTCATGACTGGGAGCAGTAGGAACTACAACTTCTTGGAAGGAGACCATGGAAATCTCTCCATTATTGCATCCAGTACCTGACATTGCAAGTGATCCTGAAGACTGTGACTCTGACAGGACAAAAACTGCTCGTGGAAAGCTGTTACCTCAAGATCCTGAAGGAAAACAGCATTTCAGTAGACAGAACTTCATCACCTGTGGCTTTACTTCAGTTTCCTCATGTGCCAGGTTCCTGTGAGGCTCCTACATCCAGATTTTTTTTTTTTAGTTTTATAACCATGAATTAGAAATAATTTTCTATAATTTTATGTCTTTCATAATCATTTTATATAATCATAGAAAATGCCCCAAAGTGTTTCTGCTCTTTATTATGATGAGGGATCTCTCCATGTTTCAGTGAAAATTAGTAAAGAGGTTTTTTTTCTTTAATTAAGTCAAGCAGTTCATGTTCCACAAGCCATGTGCTGGATCAGACCTGAAGTTTCATTTGTTTTGTCAAGCATTCCATGATCAAAAACTGAAACTCTACTGAGGCAGCTCTTGAGCACTGAGCAACCTCCCTGAAGTGCCAGGGCATGAATTCCAGCAGCTATTCCCCATCAAAGCCAGAAATGTGCACAGAATTCAAAACCAGCAGAGTTTGCTTTGCTAAGAGAAAATATTTTATCTTTTAAGTCCTTTTCTAGAAAGAATAAAACAGAAAAGGTCTTCAGGAGTTTTTAACTCAGTGGTTTGGCTGCTTGAAACTTCAGGACAGCAATAATTCCCTGCTGCATGGGAGAAACCATCTGCTTATTATCCTCTTATTTCCTTTAAAAGTTCCACTTTTGTCTGGTAGAAACTGTTGCTGAAAAAGAGTGAAAGTAAAGGAAAGTGATACATATTTATCAGCCATTATCAGCTTAATCTCATGTCAAGCGTTAAACAAGATTTTTCATTCAACAACATCACAGGGGAATTCTCTTCGAAAACTCCATGATCCACATTTAGCAGTAAATGTCATTTTCTCTTTACCTTCCCCTGAAGATTAAATAGTTTCACTAGTGGAAAAGCAACTGAGCAATAACAGCATTTAAAAAAAAATAAATCAGCTTTGCTTGGTAAAACATGGCAGAGGGTTTTACCAGGGAAAATTGTTCATTTCTGCTGGTAGCTAAAGCAGCCAAACCTTTGCTTTGCCTTCATCACAGCCAATATTTCATTAACTGTGCTGACATCCTCTTATATACAGCTTATTTTTCTCAGAAAAGGAGTTATTTCAGGAAAGAACACGAATGAAAGTAATGTAAGAGGCATCACAGTAAATCTAATTTCCACATTTAACCCATTGCATCTTTGTGGGCTCGGGGTGGGTTGTCCTGACATTTTTTTCAAGGGCTGCTCATGATTCTTTAAAGGATCCATTTGCTGTGATTGAAGCACACAAAACTTTCATTAGAGATTGTTGGGCTGGATAATAATTTCGAGTTTGGAAGCCCCAGGCAGTGAAGGGCAGCTGTGGCATGGGCAGGTAAGCAGAGAGGATGGCAGGGCTGGGTCGGGCTGCTGCTGGAGGAAAGGTCTGGCAGTGCAAAGCCCTGACAAACCCAGCTTTGTGCTCAGCAAATCTCATCTTTTCTGGCCAAGAAAGGGATGGGAATCAGGGAATCAGGTCTTGCACATCCCTGGTGAGGGCACTGATCACACACAACAGCACAGAGCCTTTTTCCTCTGAGCACTCTCTGAAAGGATGAGGCTGCTGATAAATATTGTCAAATCTGGGCCTGTTTGAACATCATCTTTGTGGGGTTTAGAATAATCTTTACAGGAGCACAGGGGGTGTTTTCCTCAGTACAAGCTGTCCTAGTTAGAGAACAGGTTTAACTGCAGCAGCTCACCCAGGTGCTGGAATTTGCACACAGAGCCAGCACAAGTTCTGAACTCGAGATTTATCCCAAAAGTTTTCAGTTTCTCAGCTAAGTGAGACCCTGGAGCTCATCTCCAGAACCCATCTCCAATAAATCACAATCAGTACAGTCAGAGTCAGTCCAGGGGGGTCAAGTAAAACAAGGAAAAAATCACCCCTTGTCTCTATAAACTTCTGGGGTCTGAAAACTCCTCCTAATACTCAGAAATAGTCAGAAAAGGGTGATTCTGGTGGCCAGTCCCACCGAGATTTCTTTACCAGCTGTTTGATCAGCACAGCTACGAGAGCCTGAGTCATGCCAGGCTTTTGAAATTCACATTTCCTCTCCATCTGCAGGGAACAAAACAGGTCAGGGATTCTGGCCTGGAGGCTGAAAGAATAAAACATGGGAAGGAGATACAATATTCCTGATGGGGGAAGCAGAGAGGGGATGAACAATGGTGCAAGGGATGCTTTTCCCCCCAGAACTCATTCTCCCCTGGCCTCTGGCCCCAAACGTGGCATGAGAGCACAGCCAGGAGGTGACAGCTGAGTGGCAACTGCAGGGACAGCAACCAAGGACTTCTCCAGTTCACACAGCAGGGGATGGAACACCAGCAGGTTTGGGGTGCAACTCAGTGGGCAAATCCCAGCTCTTTATTCACTTAAAATTACTGTGCTGAATACTGTCCTTGTACAATTGTCACCTGGATGTTAAATGTGAGAAGTGCTGCCTCTTGGTGTTGAATTATGGGTACAAGACAACAATTCTGCGGGCTCAGAATGAAACTGGGAGAGATTTGTGACTTTTCTAAGTGAACAAACCTGCAACAGAAGCCTCAAATATTAATATAAGTGACATTGCACTTGATTCCAAATTATTTGTGCAAAAAAAATGAGGTGGGAAGAGTTTAGACATCAGCAAGTGCTTTTTGAAAGATCAAACTAAGAAAATTGCAGCACAGAAATATAGAAGGAATGAAGTGCAAGGAAAATCTACATTGTGCTTGCCTAATAAATTAATAAATTGTTTTATATATTAATGATAAATTAAAATCTCGGTCCTGCAGAGGTTTAAATGGGTACAATCCCAGTTAAAACCAGTCCTAGTGGCTACTCAAAGGTGCACAGAGGGCGTATGAGCATCCTGCCTGCCCAGAAACCTCACAAAAACCTCACAAAATCCTCCCAGACCAGGACCCGGCTGCCCGGAGCAGGCAGAAAGTTGTACCGGATGAAAATCCCGTTTTCCAGAGGAATTTTCCGGGCTGCTGGGGGTCTGCAGAGGGCGCCAGCCGGTTTGGGATGTGCCGGGATGCCGCTCCAGGTGCTCCAGCTGTCACTCACAAAGGTGCTCGCTCTCCAATGGCCAATGCTCTGCTCGCAGGGTGAAGTAGGAGTTGGTTTTTCTTTCTTGCATGTATAAATCCCTTCGTTCTCGTCTGCTTTCTTCCCACTGAAATAGCAACAGATGCTTGGCTGAGCTGCACGCTGCCCCAGCAGCCGGGGAAACTCCCTGCTTTCAACCACCGGGAGAGCCGAGCCCAGCAATGTCCTGCTGCTGATTCCTCCCTGCAGGGAAAACTGTGTGCTGCCTCCAGGCTCTGCAGCTCACCTTCTCCTAAAGGAAAAGAGCATAAAACTCACTGTAAATGCAGATGGTTTGATGTTTGCACTTGTAAAAGTGACTAAAGTCCTGCTTGGTTCCACCCTGTATGCACAGCAGCAGCTTGGAAGGACTCGTTTTCCTTTTTCTTCTTTTTTTTTTCCTCTTTCTAACCTGTGCTCTCTCAGGTCCACAGGCACAGGTGAGCTCAGCTCCTCTGCTGGCAATGAACACCACACACCTTGCAATCTCCTTCCAGCCCGTGCTGCTCAACGCCAGCCAAGACTTCAACGACTCTGTCCCCAACAACAGGAGCGGCGACGGATTTTGTGAGCAGGTCTTCATCAAAGCCGAGGTCTTCTTGACTCTGGGGATCATCAGCCTGCTGGAGAACATCCTTGTCATCCTGGCAGTGCTGAAGAATGGCAACCTGCATTCTCCCATGTATTTCTTCCTCTGCAGCCTGGCTGTGGCAGACATGCTGGTGAGCATGTCCAACGCCCTGGAGACCGTCATGATCGCCATCCTCAGCAACGGCTACCTGGTCATTGATGACCACTTCATCCAGCACATGGACAATGTCTTTGACTCCATGATCTGTATTTCTCTGGTAGCCTCCATTTGCAACCTCTTGGCCATAGCCATCGACAGGTACATCACTATTTTCTATGCCCTCCGTTACCACAGCATCATGACGGTGAAGAAAGCCCTGACCCTCATTGTGCTCATTTGGGTGGCGTGCATCATCTGTGGCATCATTTTCATTGCCTACTCGGAGAGCAAAACTGTCATTGTGTGTCTCATCACCATGTTCTTCACCATGCTGCTGCTCATGGCCTCCCTGTACGTGCACATGTTCCTGTTTGCCCGGCTGCACGTCAAGCGCATCGCGGCGCTGCCCGTCGAGGGCGTGCCCCCCCAGCGCACCTGCATGAAGGGGGCTGTCACCATCACCATCCTCCTGGGGGTCTTCATTGTCTGCTGGGCTCCCTTCTTCCTCCACCTCATCCTCATCATCTCCTGCCCCATGAACCCCTACTGCATCTGCTACACCGCTCACTTCAACACCTACCTGGTGCTCATCATGTGCAACTCGGTCATCGACCCGCTCATTTACGCCTTCAGGAGCCTGGAGATGAGGAAGACTTTCAAAGAAATCGTGTGTTGCTGCTATGGCATGAGTGTGGGACAGTGCATGCTGTAAAACCCCAGCTTTGGGTGGAAAAAAACACGCCATAGGTGTATAAATATAAATACATTTATGTATATCTTAAGATACAGAGCAGCTCACTTTAAACACAGTGCCTGAAGGAAGGGTGCAGGAAAGACAAAAGCCTCCTACATGATGCCTTGTTTCCTACTTTTTAGAGTGAAAACCAGTTTTCAACTGAATTATTTGAAGTTTTTTTAAATAGTTGTAATGGAAGGAAATCCAGAGTGGCTTACTTACAAAACTTCAAAAATTTACTGGGAAAAGCAAATCCTGAAAGGGAATGCCACCCTCTAGAGACTGAGAAATTATTCCCTCTAGCATTTGTTTGTGCCTGTTGCTTTATCTCTGTGCCACTGCCAACAGCTCAGTGTTTTCCAAAAGATTTCATCAGCAACCTCTGTAGAAAGCATTTTTCCAAACACCAACAGGTAACAGCATTGTTCTACACCCATGCCTCCACCTTTTAATGAAAGAATTTTTTGCTGCTCGCCATAAAGCAGCCTGAGTACAGTTTTCAAGGGGTGAAAGCAAACATTTCTCCTGCACTGAAATCAGTTTTCACTACAGCGTCAGTGACAGTGTGGCTTCAACAGCTGCCTGATAGGATTGACTCATTTGAAGGCTTTTACATTGTTTATTGTGATATAAGAGTATTATATCCTTGAATTCCTAATTATTTTTTTTAAGCTGGAATGCCCTGATCAATGTAGTAATTGCTGTTTGTAAAAATTCATGGAAGTCTCCTTTTGCTAAATCCTCACTAACGAGATCCATGGAGCTGAACATCAGAAAGAGCTCAAATGCAAAATACTCTGAATGCAGCTTTGTGTAAAAGCTGCAGGGATTCCTTGGGACTATCCACCTGCGAGTCCAGCAGCTGGAAGAAATCAGATGTGTGTGGCAGAGAGGACTTTATCCACTGAGAAATGAATGTCCTGGGGCAGTCTCTGCTTACTCCAGCTTCACCCTGCACTCAGGGGCCGGGTCCTCCTGCCCTGGGAACACCAGGAGAGCCCCTGGGCTGCCTTCCATCCTTTCCAAGCAGAACAAGATCAGTCTTTGCCCCTAATTTCTGCAGGAACAAACCCTGAGGGTGGCCTTCAAACAGCCCCTTGTCACAGAGCCAGGGCTGCTGCACACCCAGGGATGGGCACAGCAGTGCCAGCTGAGAACTCTGAGCCATCCCAAAGGCTGCTCAGCACCTTCCTGGTGCCCTGCTTTCAGGAGGAGAGGCTCCCCAAACCCTCAGAGCTGTCTGATGCTTTCAACATCCCAAAGATCTCATTTGACTTAAAACTCTCTTCTTTATTCCCCCCACCTTCTTATTTTGGGTGGAGTTGGTGGGTTGATATTATCATCATCATCATTATCATTATTATTATTATTGGTTTTTGTGGGACTCCCCTCTGTCCCCAGTTCTGCCCCACACTGGTGCTGGTGTTTCAGTGCCAGTGGCCCCAGACCCAGCCACATTTCCCACTCTGCACATCCTGGCCTGTGTTTGATCCCCAGCATCCCCCAGGGAACAGCCCCATTTCCCAATCCCAATTTTCCTGGGGCCCAGAACCACCTCTCCTTGTGCTCCAGCCACACTCTGCCCCATCACAAACCAACCTCACATTCCCTATTTCTCCTGCCCTCTGATCACACCCAAAATTCCCTAATTGAGTTCCCACTTCCTCTCATAATCACATCCTCCACACTTTCCCACTCTGATATCCCTCTGCTCCAACACTTACCTAACCCTATAACCCTTAATTTTAGAAAGGCTAAATTTTAAAAAAGAACAGCAAAGCCAAGTGGAGCAGGACAGGCACAAATGAAAATCCTTCCTGTTTCAAGAAGAGACCAAAGAAAAGCCCAAAGCTGGCAATGCCAAACGCTTTCAGCTTTCTGTGTGTGTCACAAAGCCCAGCTCAGCAGCACCAAGCTGTGTCCTGTCAGCCCAGCCTGTCACACTTTGCAGCAGCTGATGTGGCACATGGAGATGGAATCAGCAATCACCACACCACTTTTGTGGTGTGCAAAGATTGTGCCCACCTGTTGTAAAAAATCTCTGCTTTCTCTCAGTGTTCTGTATCTCTACACTCTGGAGCATGGTTTGCCACAATATTCTGCCTCAGGTTTTGTGTATTTAGCTCTTGTTGCACCTCATGTCCTACTTATTTCTCTGATGTCCTACTTTTTTCCTCTTTTAAAAGCAATTTAAACAGGACTGATTCATACAGTGCTTTGCCTTTAAGCAAAACATACTCTGCTGAATAAAATCTGGAGAGATCACTGAGAGTCAAGTTTGCTTCTGTCAGAGCACCACATCACACCAAACCAGTCTGGGGGCTCACAAAACTACAGAGTCTAGCACAGGGCAAAATTCAGAGAATCATGCAATGGTTTGGGCTGGAAGGCACCTTTATCACCTTTACCCACCCTTGCCATGGGCAGGGACATCTCCCACTACCCCAGGTTGCTTCTGGCCTCTGCCCACAGAGCTCCACAAAAACGAGGGGGGAAAATCCAGATTTTCAGTGCCATGTGCAAACACATCAGAAGGAGAATCCATAAAATCCCCCAGAGATCTCTCACCTTTTCTCACCCCAGGCTCCCCACAGGCTATCCAGCAGATGGAGGGTGGGTTTGTTCAGCCCCACTCTCAGCTCCCAGCCCTGCTGTGGAATTTGTGGTGCATGGATCCAGGACTGCAGGATCACAACCAGCCTGTCCCTGATGGGAAGGGAAAGAGGGAATGGCCATGGGACTGAACCCACAGCAGGAGTTAGGGAGGGAATACTCACAGCTACAGAGCCAGGGGGAAGGGGAAGGGAAAAGGGGGAAATAATAAATAATGGGGAAAGGGGGGAAAACAAATAATAATGGGGAAAGGGGGGGAAATAATAAATAAGGGGGAAAGGGGGGAAATAAATAATGGGAGAAAGGGGGAAAATAATGGGGAAATGAAAAGGGAAGGGGAAAGTAAAGCAAGACCAGGGCTGCACTGCAAGCAGTGGGACAGAGGTACACATTTTGATGAAGGGGAGCCCTGGCAGTGGTGCCCAGGGTGTTCCCAGGGACAGAACCGCAGCCAGGGCTCACCCAAGGGGCACAAAGCCATGGGCAGTGCCCAGCCAGCCCCAGCCCCAGCACAGCACCCAGAGCCAGCCCAGGAGGGGCAGGACAGGGCCCCTCTCACTGCTGGGAGCCACAGCATCATTTCCAGCTGGGAATCTGCCCCTGAGCAGCACTGCAGAGAAATGCCACCACTTTCAGAGCTGTCACTCATAAAACAACTTATAATCTGCTTGTAATAAGAATTGGTTCTTCCTGGAGGAAGTATTGGGCTGAATAAGATATGTGCAGTTCCCCCCACATGGGCTAAGAAATGGCAGGCTGAAATTATATCTTTTGCATCTAAAGGTATCATTATTATGGATTTATTGAGTCAGTTTTTCTGTAGGAAAATCAAGAAGTTCACAGACACAGTAGGATTACCATTTGCTCAAAGACGTGTTAGGAAATCCTCATATATTTAAGACAAATATTTGAATTCACAGGAGCATGAGTTATCCAGCTAAGTCAACTCAACACAGCATATTCTGCAAATTACAGACAGATTTGTTTCTTTCACATTAAATTCAGCACTGTGCAGGCAATTTTCCCATCAATAAGTGTCTAAATATTGTATAATTGACAGCATTTGTATTAATGGGCAAATAGCTGAGTCCAGGCACAGAACTCTGCAGGCACACAAGGTCATTATTTGGGCCATTAGCACAAACTGAAATAAGTTGTTTCTATTTATTGAGGCCTAGGTGGGGACCAGGGTTTGCACCTAAACTACTGGGGTGATTTGGGAAGAATCCAGAAAGGAATGGGACATCACAAGAAACACTGGGAGCCCCTTTGCTGTTTGCAGCCCAGTGCCAGCTCCACACCTTGGGACAGCCCAAGGGACACTGAGACCCAGCAGGGGCACAGCAGCTGCTCCAGTGATGCCTGGTGCCACATCCCAGGGGAAAATCCACCCATGTGGGATGATTCAAGCCTTCAGACTGAAATAGAGGAGGGCTGGAGGGGATACTGGGGAGGAATTGTTCCCTGGGATAGAATTCCCAGAGGAGCTGTGCCTGCCCCTGGATCCCTGTCCAAAGCCAGGCTGGGCAGTGGAACTGGGACAGTGGGAGATGTCCCTGCCATGGCAGGAATGGGATCATCTTTAAGATTCCTTCCAACCTAGACCATTCTATTCTATCCCTACTGAACAAGGCACAGAATTTGGGCAGCACTCAGGGGCTCAGCCAGCTCGTGAGAACAACCCCAAATCAGCCCCATTCTCACTGTCAGGGGAGTTACTGAGCCCCACAAAACTCTCTGGTGTCCCCTCTTCAGAACAGCTCCCAGCACAGGCACAAATCCAACTTTTTAATGCCAGCTGTAACACAGAGCCCTGGATCAAGCCACTCCCAGGTGGAAGGCAGAGGAAAGAAACAACTTCCAAAGAGACTCATACGAATTCCTGCCCATAAATATCTCTGTGAAGAGCTTTCAGGTGTGCTGCTCTGCTCAGTTCTGAAGGCTAAGGTTTAAAATATACAAACACAGAGTTGATTTTAAGTAGTTCAGTTAAAAATGCACAGTAAGTGGGCAGAGGCATTGAGGAAGGAGGAGAAAGCAGATTTTTGAGGGCAGAGCCACAGGTGAGCCCAGGGGAGCTGACTGAGCTGGCAGAGGTGCAGACACTCCCCCAGGCTGGCAGGGAGAGGGGTCACAGCTCCAGGCAGACATCACTGTGATGGAAACACCCTCAACCAGACTCTCTCCAAAGAGAAAAAACACAGATTTTGATGCTTTAAATCCACTTGGAAAAGAAACATCTTTTTGTTCTTCATCACAGCCATTCTAGATTTCAAAAGCATTTCAAACTGCAGCACAGGGCTCTGTTCATTCATCACTCTCATAAATACAAACTTGTTAGACTCGGCCTAAAACCATTGGGCCAGGCCCCAGCACAGCCCTTGCTCCTGGTTTGAACAAAAGGCACATTTTCCATCCCACTACAGAGAGCAGCCCTAAACCTGCCTGGTATGAGAGGGTTGGATATCACAGGCAACAAAAACCATCTCTGAAACAGAAACCATCACACTGGAACATGGAAATTTGCTGTGGCCAGTGGGGCAGGAGTCCAGGAGCTGGCATTTTATCAGGAAGATCTGAATCAGGATTTCAAAGAGTTAAGATGAATTTATACATTATTCACATCATTCTGAAAACACTCATGAAATGTAGTTCCACTTGTTATTCTTGCTCTGCACAAGAACAGGACAAACCTCCTTGTTCTGGGTTGGTGATGGAGATAAATTTATTCTCTGGTAAAATAAACAATCTGATATCATCATAATCCCACAGTTAAGGACCTGCCCTAAGCACTTAGGGATTTCCAAGCTTTTTTTGTCTTGTTTTACATCTTTCCACTTACTTTTTTATTTAACATTATTCTTCTCTTGTGATGACAAACAAAAGCACTGCTGGAGTGAGATTTGCTCAGAAAATCTACAAACCCAAATTCTACTGCTCCAAATGTCTCCATTAGTTACAAACAGTCAGAATCCACCTCCAAGCCCCACTGCTGCAGTTTGGGTTTGTTCTGTGTCTGTTACTGGTTCAAGGCCAAGAATGAGCAAAATTCAGAGAAATTAAAGCACAGAGAGCAGCCCTTTTTCACTGCAAGGGAGCACAGGCAGCACAACACTCCCAACACAAGTGATATAATTGCTACAATTGTCAGATGAACATGGGGTCAATCCAGCTGCAATTGAACCACAAAGCCAGAGGCCAAATGTGATGGATGTGAGACTACTGAGTATGAACATGTAAATGTTATAAACAGGTATTTATCGATGCAAAAAGTGAATGCAATTTAAATTAACAGCATGAAAACTTGTGGGTTTTTTGACCTAAACACACACACAGGATCAGGAGCACTCCCAGCTATTTAAACTCAGTATTTAGGTATGAGTTAACATTTCAGCACAAACCTACAGACACCCTGAGAAATGAACATTTCTTTAGACTTACATATCCACAGAGGGACCAGGAAGGGCAGGTGAGGCAGAGCAGCAGCAGAACTGTGGTGCTGCACATCCCATCTTCTCTCCATGCCATTCTATACTGCCTCCTTGCAATTCCACACTCCTTCCATGCCATCCCATCTCCCTTCCATGCAATTCCATACTCCCTCCATGCCATCCCCTTCCATCCCACCCTCCTCTCCATGCCATCCCACCCTCCCTCCATGCCATCCCACAGTATCCCAATGGTCAGGGAGCAGCTGCAGCTCATCCCCCCAAGCTGTGCCACAGGAATGACCTCACCCAGAGGAGCCATTCCCCTGCTAACCTCGTGAAAAGGGGCAGTTGGAGGCTCACTGGAATCACCTTTCCTAGCATGGGAAAAGGCAGGGAGAGCCTTTGAACCCCAGTTCATCAGAGGCTCCTAATGCCCCTTCACACAGCAGGGCAGGAGGGTTTGCAGGAGCTGCCCCTGAGCAAAGGCTCCAGGAGGGATTTGGAATAAACAGGGAGCAGAGTGTTTCCTCCGCCCTCACATCCTCTCAGCACTTCTTCAGCTCCAGGTGTATTTAACTCCTTTTCTCCTGTTACAAAACCTCGTTGTGTGGTGATGGGTGCTCCCAAAGGCTGGTCTGCAGGGAGGGCAGCTCCTGTTCACAGGCACAGGAGGGCAGGAGGTTCCTGTGCTGCCATGGTCAAACTGGGCCATTGGTGCCCCCGAGCCAGGCCAGGAGCAGCTTCCATGCTCAGCTGCAGAGGGACTGGCAGGGACTGCTCAAACACAGCCTGGTGAAGGGCTTTACCTAACTGCTGGTTTTGTCAAGGTGAGGGGTCACACAAAATTCTGAATTCAGGAAAAAAGTAGAGAAGGAGTGTGATTTTTTAAAAAAGAACATGTTTGAGAACTACAGAGTCTTTTCATCTTTACCTCAATGAAAGATAGCGGGTTTCTATCCAACCTTGTATACCTTGACCTTCCCAAACTTGATAGGAAACATGAAAGACTAAAAAAGTTGGATTTTTCTGAAATGATGGGAAGGGTCAGGCAGAAGCATCTCTATCCCTTCCAGCTATGCCATCACCTCTGAGACAGCAGAGAAAATCTGAATTAAGGATTGCCCAGACCCTCGGGGACTTGGGGTGACAGGACAAAGGGCTTCAAGCTGACAGAGAGGAGAGTTGAGTGGGATATTTGGAAGGAATTGTTCCCTGGGAGGGTGGGGGTGCCAGAGGAGCTGTGGCTGCCCTGGATCCCTGGCAGTGCCCAAGAATGGGGCCTGGAGCAGCCTGGGACAGTGGAAGTGTCCCTGCCATGGCAGGGGGGGCACTGGATGGGATTTAAGGTCCCTCCTAACCCATTCCATGATCCCATAGCCCTGCCTGCAGCAGGGAATGTTAGCACACATCAGGTGAGAAGAGAGAGGCAGGAGAAGGCTGGGTGGGAGACAGAGCCTGCCCAGCTGTGGGTGCACACAGCCCCGGGTGCCTGTGCTGATGTCTGGGGTGTGGGACAGGGCCAGGTCTGAGGGTGAACATCTCTGGTGCCAATCAGGAGACAAGAAGTGTGAAATCAAGTCTACAGCTAATTAGGACAGACCATCCTTGTTCCTGTCTGATTTCACAAAGCCTAACGTCACTCCTGCCTTCAAGACCAAAGAACCTCTTCACAAAACACTTGTCTCTTGAAATGAGCCTGAGCTCACATTTCACTTGGACAAAACACCAGACCTTGTGCTTGCAGGCTTTTATTGCCTCTACGTACAGTCAATTACGTGTTACTTGTGAAGAGATTTGCCTTTAGTAATCTTAAAATTGTACAGCATGTACTTGGAAAGGTCTAATTCTAAATCAAGGACTCATAATTTCAGATTTTGAAATGGTACAGGGACAGTAAATAAATGTCATCTTTCATTTTGAAATTTCTCTGCATGAAGGGAACTGAGGCAGGCTTGGGGAATCCAAAACTTTTGGCAAAACAAAACAGAGAGGAGGCAGGACCAAATATGGGGCATGCAGTAAATTTATCTTTAAGAAAGTAATTAATGAGTTTGCATATCCAACTTGATGGATAAAAAATAAACCAAGCACTTCACTACTGTCATAAAGTGAGCTGCATTATCTCTGATGCTTATGTAACAGAACATCTATTTCTTCTGAAGGACAACTGCCTGCCTTAGTGAAAGCAGGGGCTATTTAAAAGCACAAATCAAGGGAAAATACCAACTCCTGCATTCTGCTGTGACCTGAACATTCAGCTCCAGGGGAAGGGAACAGCAGAAATGGACAGAGTGCCCATCAGTGAAAACCAACTGATAGAACAGATCTATTTTTTTTCTTAAAGCAGAATCAGCTACAATTGTCTCACATCAATTTTCCTCTCAGGTTTGTTTAAGCTCCCAGAGACACCACGCTGCTGCCTGTGCCACCAGCCCAGGGGCTGGAGATGCTGCTTGGGCTCTGCCACTCCCAGAGCTCTGGGCTCAGCTCTCACCCTTCTCTGCACTCCTCTGTTGCTGCTCAAACAAAACTCAGCAGATAAATAATTCCCCCGTTTCCTAAGTACTATTTAACAGTGCTTTGCTGTTTAATGCTGGAAGAAGTCTAAAAAAAAATCCATAATCCATGTGTACACGTGGCACAAACCTGCCATTCCATAAATAAACCTACAAGTGTGTGGCTCCAGTTGCTGGGATGCCATTCCTATTCCCCAGAAAAATGCAGATGTGTGCCCAGGAGGAGCTCTGAGCAACTTTCTCCTGGCAAATCCACTTTGGACAGTTCAGAAGTAAACATTTAAAATCAACTCAGGTAAATGCAGTGGGCCAGCATGACCTCACAGAGGATTCTTCATGAAATCAAAGCTGCCTTTGATTAACATGAGAAGCTGCAGGAAAATGTGCACTGAGAATGTCAAATCAGGAATTGTGTGTATTTCTAGACAAGGGGACAGTTGCATATTTCAGTGGTAAAAAAGCTTTTACTAATGAGCAATTGTTCTCTTCTGCTACCTCCATTTAGATAAAAAAAACTCAGGGCTTTTGCTTTTAACTAAGCAAGAGAAGTTGAAACTGAAATTATATCCAACTGAGAACAAATACAAGTGGACTTGTGGGTGTAATAACAGTGCAAGCATTGTTTCCATCACTGATTCATGGAATTCAGCTTCATTGTGGAAGATCTGATATGTAATTTGGTAAGTCTATCCCATTGTTATTGCCCAAAATCCATAGATTCTTTTGTTCTTGACAAGTCTCTTAAAAACAGGAACCAGACATGTCATAAATTCAATTACAAAGATAATAACTACTAAACCCTAAGTTTTAAATCATAAGCTGGAAAAATGGGAATGACATGGGAAACAAGCAAATTATCATAGAACAGTACATTTTTAGTAAGAGATTAAAGAGTGTAGTTCTTTTCCAGAATTTCTATGAGTGGGTAATAAACAGGTACAAAATCTGCTGAAATTAAACCAGGCATACATGGAATCAGACAGGGCACACATAAGTGACCAAATATTCTTTTTAAAAGCCAATTCACCAAGCAGAAAAAACATGATGTTCTCTGAGTTTCAATTCATTACTTTCTTTTCTCATATCATGTTACCCTAACTTGGTTTGGATTTGATTTCTGCCTTCTGTTTGTTTATTTGGCAGCTTCACCTGCAGCTGACACAACACTGTGACTTCTCCTTGTGACAGGTTTTGTCTCTTGTATTAAAATCCTTCCTTGGCTGACAGAAAAAGCAACAGCAGCTGCACCTCCCATGCTCAGCTATTTCCAGAGACAAACACAGAAATGAGACAAGGGAACATTTGACTCCACTCTGCTCTCTTAGCAAGAATTTCTGTTGTTTTCTCCAGCCTCCAGTTGGTTTGATGGGAATTAGTCCCAACCACTGCTCATTCCCAACAGGAAAACCTCCAAAAGATTCCAGAAAGTTTTGCTCTGTGGCTTTGGCCTCTCTATTTTGGCATTGTTAACTTGTGTTAGCTAAAAACATATTGTACTTGTAAGGGTTAAATTATAAATAAGCCAATAATCCTTTATAACTTATAACTTAAATTGCAGACATTTAAAGCACCCAAGGCCAAATAACAGATTTCAATAACAACTAACAATTTTTCGTTCAAATGACAAAAAACCTTCTAACAGGTATCTGAATTCTGTGTGATAACACAAGCACAGTGAAAATCAATGCTCTCCCTCAAAATGGAACTCATTATTTCTCAGGCAGGGTGGGTTTTAAATATCATCTTTTGACCTATGTGCAGCTCCTTACCAGAACTTAAGAGCTGTTAAATTACTGACAGGCTGAATGTAGGAAAAATATTCAAGCCCAGCTCAATTATTATGTGCAAAGCAATATGAGAGAGGTGTTGGATTTCCCACTGGGCACCCCAGGTTTGCTTTTCTTTAGGAAAACTGGAGGAAGGGCTTTGCTTTCCTCTGGCAAGAATGGGACTGAAGTGGCCCCAAGGACAGAAGCATCTCTTGCATCCCTCCCTGCTGCTGCCCTCTCCTAAAGGAGCAGGATTTCTTATTTAGCCACCAAAACCTGCTGCTCAGGAGCTTTCATCCTGGAAGGGAAGAGGTCAGAAAATATGTGAAATATCAAAGTGAAACAATGAACCTGGAAAAGTTGGCAGGGAGGATATTTAGCCCAGGGAACAGCATTTCCAAAACAGCTCAGGGAGCAGAATTCCCTGGGAGAGCTGGAGCTCTGTGACACTTTTGTTTTGTTTTCTTAAATATTGTCCCTTTGGAAGTTCCCCTTAATGAAAAATTATTCAGCTATCCTGAAGTAATGCTCTCCTTTTAATGTGATAATTACTACCAATGTGTTGTCTAACTGCTGATCAGAAAAGGCAAATAACTTCTGAGGCATATGCACAAATATTGCTATTTGGAAAATTAAATCACTGCTGGGCTGCCCCCTTCCTTGCTTTATTGGGAGCTGGAATGAGCAGGACATGCAACACGAGGTTTAATATCACTTTTTCTGAAGAGATAAGTACATCAAGACTGCTCTGTAAATGGTAAGCAAGAGCCCTGCATGATCAAAACCACCACATCAAAGAGCTGGGAGCAATCTGATATTATAAATAAAGGCAAAGATGGAATTAACTAAGAATACAGCTCCCACACTGAAGCAGCAATCAATGCAAGGTCATTAAGTCATCTGCATAATCAGTGAGTGTGTTAAAAGCAAGAAGTAATTTCTGCAAGGGAGAAAATTCTGGCAAAAAGCCTCTTCTTTGAAAAGTTGTAATTGTTTCTCAGAAACTGCTTAGCAGGCTCATGTTAATGGTGTCATAAATAGATTTCAAACCTCATTTTGTTTCCTTTGTGAATCCAGTCCAGTGTGCTGGAAGCTGGGTAATCACAGCCCCTCTGGACATTCACGGGGTCTAAGGAGCCAAAATGGACATTTTCACATCCTGCACTTGGGAGCTCACAGGAAAAAACAGCAGCTTGCTAGGAACTGTCCAGTCATCATGAGTTATAGGTGTATTTATACATCTTTTTATATATATATATAATATAAATATGCATTTATACCTGTAGATGTGCAAGCCACGTTTCATTTTCCTTATGGGTCCCACACCTGGAATCAGTGGCTGACAATTCAGAGAAAATCTGGAATTATCTGAGATTTGCAGTCACGTTTGTCCTTGCACATATGAAAGTTGTTTTTTGTTCACGTTGCTTTAATGGGAATTTAAGCACCCTCAGTTCTGCTGTCTTACACCCAGCTAGTTTCAATTAAAATGTGGAAAATAAACAACAGCCACACATTTACAAGGGTCATTTGAAGACAAACTGGCACAAGGCCATTTATAATTTACTTAGGAAGATGAACAAATGGCTCTCTTCTAGACATTCTATCAACTTAATCCAACTTTATGATTTTTATCTTATTTTCTTGAGCTTCAAAACACAGCTGGAGAAATTGGATGGAGAAATTAGAAAATGGAGGCGACTTTTTATTTTTTAATTTTTCTTTTCCCTTTTAATTTCTCTGTGTATTTAAAGAAATGCTGGGGTCAAATTTAAGACTAAGAAAACTGGGATAAGGCTAAAAGAATTGGGATTGCTCAGCCTGGAGAGGAGAAGCTTTGGGGTGAGCTCAGGGTGGGCTCCCAGTGCCTGAAGGAGCTGCAGAAGATGGAGAGAGAGGATTTAGAGGGGATGGAGGGACAGGACACAGGGAATGGCTCCAAACTGCCAGAGAGGGGTTCAGGTGGGATATTGGGATGGGATTTTGCTCTGTGAGGGTGGGGATGCCCCTGGATCCCTGGCAGTGCCCAAGGCCAGGCTGGAGCAGCCTGGCACAGTGGAAGTGTCCCTGCCCATGGCATGGGATGAGAGCAGCTTTAAATTCCTTCCAGCCCCGAGGATTCTGAGATTTGATGGAATTCCTTCAGAGAATGGGAACAGTGAGTCCTGGAGGAGAACAGGATCTTGAGCACGAGCACCACAAGGTGTGAAGAGCTGAGCACCCCCTGTGCACATCCATCCAAAATCTGCCTGCAAACCATCTCAGCAGGGCAGCACTCCTGAGCACTCCCAACAACATCCTGGTTTGGAATAACATAGAAATGAGAATCCCTTTGGAATAACAAAGAAATGAGAATCCCTTTGAGGAGCTCAGCACAGCCCCCAGCAGAGCCCCAAACCTGCAGCTCAAAGGAAACAAAGCAAATTTGGGCAGGGGATGCTGTGGCTTGGGGAGCTGACTCCTTCTGCAGAGAATGTGCACATCCTGCCCCAAATCAGCACTGTGAGACCCCAGAATCACCAGTGAGATCCCAAATCAGCACAGTGAGACCCCAAATCACTCAGTGAGACCAACGTGGGCACAGGGACACTGCTCTGCCAGCCCAGCAGCTGAGGCAGGAGCAGAACCAGAACCAGGCCCAGGACAAGGACAGGACCAGGACCAGGACCAGAACAGAACCAGAACCAGGACCAGGACCAGTGCCAGAATCAGAACCAGTACCAGTACCAGAACCAGAACCAGGACCAGGACCAGGACAGGACTAGTTCCAGGACCAGGACAGGACCAGCCCTGTCCAGCAGGAGAGCCTGGATTCAGGCAGATCTGACCAGCAGCTCTGCCTTCTCCACCTGGCCACAGGTGTTCACAGACTCCAGCAATGTGCCAGTGTTTCCCTGAGATTCATGCTGATCAACTCTGGAAGGAAATCAGCATTAGGGAGCAGAACAACAAATAATTGCCACAGACAAGTACTGCAAAACAGCCAATTTGGCTGTGATTCAAATGAAAAATTACTATTACTGGGCCTTCATTTGCTATCTGCTGGATCAGAAGCTGTTATTAATCATATTCCCAGTTCAGACTCCAGGAATAATACAGATTAATACCCAGCAGGAAGTGATACATCGACATAATCACCAGAGTGTACATATTTTGGCTGAATAATTGCTTTCTTTCAAGGGAGGAAGATTATGGCCCACCACAAATCTTGCTTTGACAAAAAACTTCCTTTTAACCAGACACCGCTATGGGAAGAGTCACTCACATGGAAAAATATAAGCATTGGATGGAACAGTGCACATTAAATGGCAATTAGAGAAATTCCTCATTAAAAGCCAAACCCAAACCAAACCACAAACCCAAGACAAATTACAAATCAATTACCTCTTACTGTCAAGCACATGATAATGAAAGCTTTCTTGATGCCCCACTGTGAGAGACTGGCAGGGGTTTTCTGGTCTGAAAAAAAAAGAAAAAAACCAAGGCAAGTTCTGCCTTGTTACACTGGCCCACTTCAACAACAAAAATGGCTGAGAATATCCAAAAACTGCTCCCAAAATCTGTCAGAGGGATTCCCAGAGGGCTGAGTGTGCTGCTGGAGAAGAACCATGAGGAGTGGGACTGGGAGCAGCTACGAGCCACACCAGCCATACAAGGGCCCCATTCCATACAGTCTGGCTGCTGAAATGTGCATTTTTGCAACTCCAAATTCTCCATTTACAATCTCCTAACAAAATTAAACAGCCAGCAGCTGATGGCCATGGGCAGTGAAGGAAGTGTGCACGGAGAATGAATGAGAGGAAAGATTCCCAATGCATCAGCACTTCTTCTATCACCTTATATCATCAGTGATTCTTTTCCTGCTGCTTTTATTTTGTTGGATGATGCCAATTGCACCTTCCCTGTGCTTCCCTCAGGCAGCAGATTTGTGCACTGGTTGTCTCCTGGCTGCTCTCGTTTGTGACACGCTGCCACAATCCCACATCCGTGCCTCTCCTTCTCCTGTTCTCGTTAGGAAATGTGGGACTTTGGGACAACAGATGATTGTTCTCTCTCTGGGAGCTCCTGCAAAGCCAAAAAACCCAGCTGTGAGGCTCACAGTGGTGTTTCTGAACAATGGGAAGAGGCCATCCCAGCCCACTCCCATTTACTCTGGCTGTGCCAACCTGATAACATTTTTACCTCAGCCATGCTGCCACTTAAAAGTTTGCCATAATGCACTGGAAAGGGATTTTTTTCCCTCCTCCACATAATAAAAGGAAGGAAGACTGGCAAGATCCTGCTGCTTCTGTAATTAAAAGCAGACTTCATACACTTTTTAGCAGATTTTATTATGTTTCAAAATGAACAAGACAGGATTTTGTGGTTACTGCTGCAAGCACACCTGAGAACAGTGTTAAATAAGTTAAAGGAGAGAGGGTTGTGCCACACATGGGAAATATTTCATGCTGAATTTATCTTTTCCTTAATACCTTGTTCCAGCTGCCAGTTTTCCATGCAGTTTGAGGCAGCTCACGTCAAGAGGAGCTGCAGGAGAATTCCTGCTGGTGAATTCCTGCTGGTGAATTCCTGTTGGTAGAGCAGGTGGAGAGGCCCAAAGCAAGAGGCCTCTCCAGCCCTTTCAGAAACTGAAAAATCAATGATTTCCCTGCCCCTTCCCAAGACTTTTGATTGCCTTTGATGTTTAGAGGTGGGCTTTGGTTGTCTGTGCTGTTTTGAGGCAGTGTGGGGTTTACAAGTGGACTCGATGACCTTAAGGCAGCCTCACCAGTATTGATCCAACCTCGATAATTCCATGTGAATATTCCATGTGAATTCCTCTACAAACTCCACCCTGGCAGCTGTTCCAATGGGTTACAGCCTCTTTGGAAAGCACAACTGCTCCCCAGCCATCCCTGAAGTCACAGCTCATGTCACAGCTCGTGTCATGCCATGGTGGAGCTCACACCAAAGACCAGCAGCTCCATGTCAGGACTGGAAGATTTTTAATATAGAGATTATTTTAGCAGAATTCTTAATGCTTCCCTCTCTTCTCACTCAGTTTCCTTCCCCCACAGGGGATGAATTCATTTTTATGAAGGTATTTTTGTGCTACAGGGAATAAAGGTGTAACTACAGAATAAAACAGGAGACACCAAAAGCTCAAAGAACCACGAACACTCAGTTCTTTTCTTTCCTAGGACATACTGACACAAAATGATGGAGTGGTTTTATTTTTTTCATATTGTCACCTCCACTATCAGCAGCAAAGATCTTCTCCACAGCAGTTTCAGCAGGAGGAGGTAACAGGAGACAAAGCACAGCACTGTTCTCCAGGAAAACTTGTTTTCAGGTACCTGCCAAGCACCATCCATGCATTCATGGTGGCTGTGCTGACACAGCCAGGCAGGCACAGCCCTCCAGCAGTGCTCACTGGCAGGTGCTGGGGCTGCTTTGATCATCCTTGAATATATAAATCACCAGCAAATATTTCTGGTTTTTCACAGAAAAACTTCTCAGTGTCCACCTGGTTACACAGTCCAAGACCAGCCTGTAGGAAACAGAAGCAAAGATAAACAGTTCCTGTAGATTGTTTTTCATTATGGTGAAAATGGGATTCTTGATGGTATCTAAAGATAAAAGAATTTTTCAGGTGAAAGTCAAGTGTTAATCCTTCCCCATGTCTTGTAGATGAACTTTATTTTCCAGTACCTAAGGGGGCTTCAAGGGAGCTGGAGAGGGACAAGGGACAAGGAGTGACAGGGGAATGGCTTCAAGCTGACAGACTGGGATTAATTACAAGGAGAAAATTCTTTATTTACTCATAGGGTAGGGTGGCACAGGGTGCCCAGAGCAGCTGGGGCTGCCCCTAGATCCCTGGAAGTGTCCCAGTTCAGGCTGGACAGGGCTTGGAGCACCCTGGGATAATGGAAGGTGTCCCTGCCATGGCAGGGGTGGAGATTTCTTTAAGCTCCCTCTCAAAGCTCATCATTCTATGAATGGAAATGTTCCAGACAACAACATTTTCTGTTTCCTGTGCTGGTGACGTGGATGTTATGGCACACTGCACTCCAAGCACTTGCAGCAACCATTTAATGCTTTCATTTTTTTCATTATATGTAATTTGGGACTTCTGAACAAGGAAGTGGGGAATGCATGGACAACCAGAACAGCTAAAAGCTTTCAATTAGCTCAGTACGTAGTTCAGTGCAATTAACATCAGAATGAGTTTGGAGTCATAGTTTTTTAAGCCAGTTTCTGAAACAGCTGCAGTGCTCAACTTTTAAAATCTTTTCAGCATCACAACAATCTCAAAACCCCTGCTGCAATGAGGGAACTGAAGTAGGTTCCTTTCCACTAAAATTAGTGCAATTATAGATGCCTTAACGATACCCCAAGCAGAGTGGAGAGAATATGAGCATTTTATTTGCTGTCCAAGAACAAGTTAGAGGCCATTTCTCCGTCTAAAAGCCTCAGGGAATCAGGAAGTTTTATGAGAGAAGTAAAGTAACAAAATGGAGACTTGTTCAATCTCTGACCCACCATCCTGTGCCACACACAGAGATAAAAGTCTTAAAAAGAAAAGAAGTTAATCCATGCCAGGGTGGAAGACGTGCCCACGTCTCTGGGCACCCCCAGCCAAGCTTTCCTGGAGGATGGCTCCACACTCCAGGACACTGCTGGCAGGGTAGCAGAGCAATTTGTTCAGTCTGGGAGAAATCAGATCCTTAAAATAGAGCTGGAGATTGTCCCCCAGGAGCCCTGCAGCTTCTGAACTGCATGGCATGAGCAGAACAAGCTTCTTCCCTCACTGGCAGTGACCAGGCCTGCTTCGAGCAACACAAAATATCAGCAAAGCCTCTAAAAGCACTGCTACACTCTGCTTAAATATTTTGTGTTGCTAATGAGGAAAAAAATCACAGTTTCATGAAATGTCACTGCCCAATTAGAAAGACAAAAAAGGCATTTGTACTGCCTTTTTATAATGAGCTGGGTCCTGATTCTGAGCATAATGTGGGGTCCCTGAGTTTATCCAAATTGCCTTTTTTTCCAGGAAATCTGTTATTCCTTTTGCAATATAACTGATCATTTAGCTGCAGAGGATGCTCTGCTTTTCTGTACTCTCATCTGGCTGCTGCAGACTCTGCTTTTCCCCCAGAGCATCCTTAATTAATTTACTCTGCATTGTATCCAGCCTGCCAAGGGACACAGGGATGGTGAACAGCTTGCACTGAGGGAATTGGAATGGGAATAGGAAGGGGAAGAGGAAGAGGAAGAGGAAGAGGAATAGGAATAGGAATAGGAATAGGAATAGGAATAGGAATAGGAATAGGAATAGGAATAGGAATGGGTTTTCCTGTGGGAAGAGACAGCCTGCAACCACAGAATGCCTGGCTACAATGACCCAGCAGGATTGGGCTCAAGATATCCAAAACCCAAAAAACTCTTTGGTAATCTGAAGCATCTTTTTTTTTTTTTTTCCCATATAAAGCAATGCAGTGTTTAACCCATTTATTGGTTTAATTAATAAATTACCGTGGCTGGTGGTTTGCCCTTATGGCTCGCTGAGAATGGAGAAGTCAATGGCACAAATGCAAAGGTCAGACACAGGGTGGGAGGACAGCTGTGGTGGCTGTGTCACTTTTCTGTAGCTCGTGGCTGCTCTGGATGTCACAGCCAGGAAGAACAGAGCTCTGGCAAAGCTCAGCAACATCTGAAGAATTTTGTTGGGGTTACAGAATCATGGACTCACTGAGGTTGGGAAAAACCTCCAAGAGTCCAACCTGTGCCTGATGCCACCTTGTCACCCATTGAGTGCCACATCCAGGTGCTCCTGGGACACCTCAGGGGTGGGAAAAGCAGAGTGGCACCAGCCCAGGACAACCAAAACACGTAAAGCCACAGCCCTCAAGTGACCAAATGAGCTCCAATGCTCTGACACAATTCCATCATTCCCAATTTGTTCCTTCATTGCTCTGCTTTCATTTTCTTTTCTTTCTACATAGTAAACCAAGTGCTAATGAGCCTTGTGAGTGGATGAGGAAAGGAAAAGTTGTGCCACTTCTTCAGGTGAGACAAACATGGTGTGCTGGTTGGATTGGAGACTCTCCTGCCACTCAGCTTCATTCTCTGCTCCCTCCTGATTCCCTGGAGCTCCACTGACACGGCAGGGAGGGGACAAGGACAGCCAGGAGTGCCTTGTCAGCCTCCACTGAGAGCTCTTGTTAATCATCAAAGGGCTTGTACAATCTCTGCCATTATTCAGGAAATGGCACCGTGAATGTGTCAGGTGCCTCCTTCAGCAATGCAGCACGGCAGAGCATCAGGCTCAGGAAATGACACAGGAATGGAAAACAGAGATCCTTGGAAGAGGATTTTTCACACGGGATGGAAAACAGAGATCATTGGAAGAGGATTTTTCACATGGAATGGAAAACAGAGATCCTTGGAAAAGGATTTTTCCAGACCTGGTAAAGGCCTGCTGGAAAAAGGCAGCTGATCAGGATGACTGTTAGCACAAGCAAGTTCAAATCTGCTGCTTCAATCCATTTATTGGGCTGCTTGGATGCAAAGCTGAACTAATTTGCATTGATTTGTAATAACTTGCCCAAACTCACTCAGGAAATCCAGTATGATGATTTAATATATCCTTATGGATGGAGAATGTCCCATTCTCTTCCTCCTCCCAGTTTCCAGTAACTCTGTCCTGGGAAGAACAGAACTGTATTGCTTGAATTTCAGTGGGAGGCTTCTCAGCCTGCAGCATCTGTGCAGATTTCAAAGGTTTCTGAATAAAAAGAATCAGGAGAAAAATGAGAATGAACTAACTCATCAGCATAATCAAAATAATAATTTAGTCACATTACAATTCAGACAGAAACAACACCCCAAATGGGAAGCAGGATATAATTAGTGCTACTTTCAAGCAGTATTAATGAACTTAACAATCTGGTTAACACAACTGCTTAGCATTGATGTATGCAAATTTAATGTTTCTATCGCCATTAATGAAGTTTGAGAGGAAATGACAGAATATGTTCAAATTAATGCTCTGCAAGGTGAAAGGCAGAGCTCTGAGTGCTGTTTTAGCAGCCTGAATCCCAGACATTGATTCATCAACTCCCACCTCCCAGGAGCAGCTGTGGGAGCCTGGCCTGACCTGGGAATTGGATGGGGCTTGGCTCTTCTCATTCCCACTGAGCAGAGTCTGAACCACCTGATAATGGTTAAATTCTGCTGAATCCTCAGCAGGGTCAGTGTTTCCATCCCACACCCTTTGCTGTTTTTTGGGAGAGATGCAATTAGATCTACAGAATCTGATGCTTACAAAGGGTGCTCTGAAAAAGCAATAAAAGCAGTCCTGTGTCTTTTTAAAGAGTGGGGTTGAACAGGGGAGAAACAAATTCACAAATGGATTTGTCACAGAGGTAAAATTAACTTCACTACCTCATCATCACATAAGATTCATCACAATGAAAAAAAAAAAGCCAAACCCCAAAATAATTAAGCCAATGTGCATATCAGATTCTGAATTGAGCAATTTTGCTGCACAGAGCCTTGAATTTAAATTATCTTGTCTGTGGATGACTAAAGGTTACTGCTCTCACGGTTCAAATGGAAAAATGTGTTCATCAAAAACATATCTATTAGCTTCACAATAGTAAGCACTCTGTGAATACAAAGAAGTTTCTTAGGAATAGGTAATGCTGAAAGCTTGCCCAGCATCGGGGGAGCTGCCAATTTTCAGAAACAATTACTCAATTTGCCAGCAAACATATTTTCCTTCTGAGCTCTGGAAGGGGAGGCCTGGTTGTACTCACACACTAATGCCCATGTTTGCAGCTCTATATACTTCAGTATTTTTAATTTTCTAGTAACTTGTCTTGATATAATTTTAGAGATTCTATTAAATATTTTATGGAGCAGCCCATTGTAAATCAATCTCCGACATAATGTACCATTAGTTCCCATAGATCTCTTTCTGCAGCTGAAAAGCATTTCAATAAAGCTCTAAAAGCCCTGGCAATGACAACACACTGTGTTGTGCATCACCATGGCAATGCTTCAGAAAATAGCTTTGATTTGGGGTCAGGAAGATCAAACATTAGATTAGATTGAAAGTACAGAGTTCATCTTGATACAACCTGAAACCACCATGGCCTAAGTGTCTGTTCTCAGCTGCTGAGATTGCAGGCAAGGCTGAGGAAAGAGGAGTCCTGCTGGATGCTGGGGGGTTCAGACCTTCAGCAGCACACAGCCAGAAAGTCTCAGAGCAGGCTTGAGCTCCAGTTTCCCTGAGCCAGGAATTCAAAGTTTGAGCCAATGTCTGTCAAAATGCAAGATTTCAAAAGAATTAATCAGAATTCACAAGAAGAGATTGTTCTGGATCATCTGTGGCTTCATTTATCATTTAACCTTTTACTTAATCCTTAAAGGACGCAGCTGGACTGCTGAATAATTATGAATAATTATAATTATGAAGAAAGGTGTGAAATCGTGCTTGTGCCTTGGGTGTGAAAAGCAAAATAATGTGGTACATTTGAAACTTTTGCTGCTCAGTTGTCCCCTCTCACAGCCCTCCCTGGACAAGCCCTGGCTGTGACAAAAGCTCTGCTGTGGGTTCTGCTCCCCTGAGTGCAGGTTCCAGTCCCAGCTCTTCTGCAATTCCTCCCTCCAAACTCCCAAACCCACCCAGAGCTCCCCTAAACTGCATGGTTCATCTCAGCCCTAGAAAAGCATAACAGCAAAAAAGGAACTTTTTTTAGTGGAGGAGGTTGTTTGAGAAGTTCTTCATGTTGTTTTGTTGTATGTTGGTTGCTTGTTTTTTTTTTTTTAAACCACAGGTACTTTTTAAAAGCACAAAAAAAATCCCTGTTTGTGGGGTCAAGGTGGGTGGAAGAAACCCACAGATTATTTCTTTCTTCTGTCCTCCTCCTCTCTCAGGGTAACTTCACGACTTGATTCAAGTCAAATGCAATTCCTTCCTGCCCTCTGCCATGGAATATTCTCTCTCCACGGGAAGGATCCCCTTTAAAACTCTCCTGCACAGCCAGGGCACTCAACCCCAGGGTGTCCCAGCACTCAGAGGCTGCTGCTCTGTGCAGACAAAAAATAATCAAGGGTTCAGTGGCAGGAATTTCTCTTTAGTCACACAAAGCATTTTTAAGGACTCTTCCAGAAGTGGCAACTTGCAGAGGTCAGGTCTGTCACCCCAGGGTGACAAAGCTACAGGAGCACAGAAAATGGAAGAAGAGAACAAAAAATGGACGTGGAGGAGGCAGGGATTATCACTGGGCAGTTCAATCCCAGCCACGTGTGTGATATGGCTGCTGAAATTAAAAAAAAGGCAAAAAAATATGTGAAGGGAGAAAAATCTTGTTTGAAGGGAGAAAAATCTGTGTTGGTTTGGAAGCTGGGGCAGCCACCCTGGAGAGCTCGTGCAAGGTTCCATCAGTGCAAGATGAAAATCAAACACAACAGACAAAGAAATAAATGACCTGGAGTGATACAGGGGAGAATTCAGCAGTAATACTTAACTTCAGACTGAGGGTGACTCAGAGCCTGGATATATAAAAGAGAGATGTCTTTTATAAAACAAAACAAAATTTTAAATATTCACTGGTTCTTCCAAAAGCTTGTCTCATCCATGTACTCTTTTATAAACACAAAAGTAATTAAAAGTATTCCATTGGACAGTAGAGCTGTGTTTGAGAGCACTTTCCAGGCTCCATTCTCACCCAGGTACATAAATAAGACATGGAACTGCTCAGGCAGTAATCTCAGCTTTGTAAAACCAAGAGATGATTGATTTACTTATTAATACTCTGTCAGACTATGACTTCTTCATGGAAAAATCTGCATTTAATGTCAGCTTTGCTGTCAATAGAGTTGCAGGATTGAGAGGAATGTCGAATTTGTCTTTACAAATGAGCTGTGGATCTGCTTGTAGATAAGACCAGCACTGAGAGATAAAAGAAACAATGGGATGGATTCCACTGATTGATGAATGCAAAAAGTTATTTGCCTTTACAAACAAACTGTAGGGCTGCTAATTAATGAAATTGGATATCGAAAGATGAAAGAAGCAACGGGGTAAAACTATGAATTGTATAAGAATTAAAAATCAGAAGAGAGCATTATACATTAGAGGGGAATCTCAGGTATCAGGCGTTCCGGGAAGTCTGTGCCTCTCAAGTACCTCAGCCCATGGGGAAAGAGAGAGGGAAATGCAGACGGAAAATAGGATAAAAAGGAGGCTGGAGAATTGGAGAGATCCCAGGGGAATGTCCCATGGCCTCTCCCTTTATTCGAATAAAGCAAAAAGGACTCCTCTGTCTCCTTTTTGGACATAAACCTCTGCTGTTTGTGGATTCATTTTCCTGATTAGGCACTCAACCTGTTCCCTCCCTTGGGACATTTCAGGTGCACAGAATTTGTGTGTGTGAGCCTCTCCTCGGTCTCACTCAGAACCCCAGAACCCAGACAGCCCAGCTAAAGCCATGGGAAATCAGATTTCCTTCAGCTTTGCTTCCACTGGGCAGTCCAAAGCAGGCAGAGTTTTTTAATTTCGGAAGCGTTCTGTTAACTTCAAATTCTTTGCTTATTCCCATGGTCAGCTGTCTGTTAAAGATGAGGGTTTTGCCTCCAGCTCCGTGGATTTCAATCATTTCAGCTAAATTCAGATTACCTGAGAATGGATCAATCACCTCTAGGTCATTAACAACTGCCCCTCCTGAAGCCGGCACTGAATCCCAGGGGAATTTAAAGGAATTGGATGTTTTTCTGCGGGTACCAAGAGTGTGACTGAGCTGAGCCAGGAGCTCAGGAGGTAAAACCTGTGTAACAGTGACAGCCTGAAGGTGCAGCCAGGCTGCTGAGGCTCAGCTCATTAATTAGTCCTTCATTAACGTTCAGGATCTGCATATTGGATGAATGCTCAGGAGCAGCTGGCCAGCAAGGAGCTGTCCCACATCCCCGTGTGCAGCCAGCAGGGTGACAGCAGTCAGCACCACAAACAGCCCACAGCGCTCATTATAAAAGGATGGATTTTGCAATAAAAATTAAATTTCATATGAATGAGGAAGCAGCTATGTTCAAACTTTTCTGCAACAAAGGATAAGCAGAGTTTGGGTTTTTTACAGGGTCCCAAATATGGCTTTAAAGCACTTGCTCACCACCAGAATTCTTTTTATCTTATGTGCTTCAAGAAATGTTCAAAAAGCCACCAAATTCTTCTGAGGTACAATTAAATCTGAGCCTGAGAACTCACAGTCTTACAGTGTGGTTTAAGAAGGAAGGTGAAGAAGAACTCTGAATTGTTTGGAAATCAGAGACAAATCTGTTAATCAGACTTCTTCCTGCGCTCACACACCCCAAGAAACCCCAAAAAACCCAAATAAAACCAGTATTGATTACAGGTTATTCATCTGGGTTTGTTTTCTAGTTGCCAACCTTTGAGCACTCATATGTGCAGCCTTCAGGCCTTTTCATATTAAGAAAGATATGAGAAAGAGAATGTCACAAATTCTGTAACCTTTATTAAATGCACAACTGCATGTTTAGAAGAAAACTGTATATTTAGAAGAGAAAAACAGTTGGTAGTGTTCCATGATCTTCAAAAAATGTCCAGAAAGTTAAATATTGGACATCCTTGACCCTTCTAATACACAAATGCTCCAGCTACAAAAGAAAATGTTAAGTTGGCCCCTGGTATTCTACAGCAGGAAATAAAAAGCTGGACAAGGTGAGGTTTTTAAGCTAACTTTAGGAATTTTTTTTCCCTAAAAATAAAGATCCCCCTCATTCATTTGGAGCATTTGTAACAACTAAAATAAAAGCATGTAATATAGACCCTAATTTGTGAGCACCTATAGCTGCTGCCTTAGAAATTCAATTCAGATGTTGAAACCAACAGTTAAATATAATGTAGGTCTCTGCAGAAATTATTCCAAATTTTATCTTCAGTCCAATCCATTTAAAGTTTGCAGGAAATTATTTTTAAGCATTTTTTGAAAGCTCCAGTGGCTTATGCAAGAACCCCTATTGTTAACCTAGATGGAAAACACTTTCCTAGCTGGCATTTGGCATCGTTAAAAAAAAATAAATCTACTGCTGAGCATGAATATACAGCTTGAAATTGCAATTGGATTGGCATTGTCCACTGAAATATTTCCTGTGAACTAATTCCCTCCTCATTCCTTCAACTAAAAATCTGCAAAGTGCCAATGTTTTTTAAGCATTTGGTGCTTACACCATGGTTTGCTCCAAGGCCAGGCCCTGCTCAGCTGTGCCTGGCAGCGTGGGCACAGCAGATGTTGCCATGTGCTTCCAGGGTCACATTTGCTACCTCTTCCAGCCTAAAAGGGAACTTCTGAACAGAGGAAATTCCAGTTCCAGGCTGCTGGTGCTGCTCAGTGCAGAACAGCTCAGAGGAGCAGGCAGGAGGAGCTGCCAGAGTGGCACAAGGGAGCCAGGGGTGCACTGGGGGCAACATCTGGGGACAACATCTGGCTCTAGGAGAAAGAGCTGTGGAGACATCTGGGGAGAAATTCTATTCCAAGAGAAACTGTGGGAGAATGNAAGGAAAGGAAAGGAAAGGAGCCACTGTGGGAACCCTCAACCTCCCCCTCTCTGTGATTCCAGAAGAGCACAAGCTCAAGAGCATTTCTTCCCAATTCCACATGTGTACACTTGTAGGTGACTCAGGAGCTGCTTTATGTAAGTTATTGATCTGGGGTCTATCAGCTGCTAAAAATTCCTGTCTGCCACTGGTGGGTGAGAAAATTACTCAGGTATCACAGCTGGATGACACTGGCATTGAGAGTTGAGGACAGATGACCTGGCTCTTAATTAACATTCCCAGTTTCTATTAATTTCATCATCTCCAGCCTGGTGGTGATGTCACACTCAAAACAACACTGCCCAGGCAGTTCCAGTCTTGCTGCATGAATAATGGACATTTCTGTAGCCACTATGCCCTGGCAGCTGTACTGGGATTCTGCTTCTCAAATCACTTCTGCCCCCCTCCCACCCTCTTCTTTCCCTTCCCTGGCCCTGCAGTTGCCCAGGAAATGCAGAGGGTTTTTCCAGGGGTTTTTCCAAGAGGGTTTTCCCAGGTTTTTTCCTTTTTTCACTGTCTCTTTAGTGTCAGGTTATTATTCTGGGGTCTCTGTGAGTGCTGAATGCTCTGGTTTGTCACTTCAGTGCCATCTCCTCAGCTTCAGAATGGATCAAAGAGTTCATAATTTCCTCTTAAATTCTTGAGTTTATTCTGAAAACAAAAAAGAAAGAATCTGAACTAAGCCTGATCCCTTTCTGCTCACTGAGAATTAAATACTGATATTTAATACTGGCCTTAAAAAAGACTGTCATGTTCATCAGCACAGTTCCTCTGCAAGTAAAGTGAAGACAAAACAGAATTATAAATGTTCATGTAACTTCTGTCTGCACAGTATTTTCCTGTCATGAGCATTTAGAAACACTTCACCCCTCACAAAACCAGAATTAAACAGCTCTGGGCCTCATTGCATCAGAGTGTGAACTGCTTCACACCAGCTTTTGGAATGAATTCTTGTGGTGTAAAAATCTTTAAAATATGTGTACATTTTTCTTCCATTCTTTAAATAGCTTTTAATGTTATTTCCATGGAAACCACTTACAAGTGCATGCCTGATGTTTGTGGGTTCAAGCATCATCCAGGAGCTCCAAATCCCAAAGGCTGCATCAATAAACTGAATTCCTGAGGTCCATTCCCAGCAATTGATACACACTGAATGTTTATTTACTTCACAAGCCAGCAGAAAACAGAGCTGCTTAACCCAGAGAAGTTGAAAGCTGACAATGTAAATTTTAGGCCTTTTTCTCCAGTACAATTACTTTGCCTGCAGTACTGTCAGAGGCAGCTGAAGGCTTTTCAAATAACAGGCAAAATTGGGTTTTGTAACACCAAAAGAGGAATTCTTTCTTTTCAGGCCAGCAAAATTCAGACTCACTTTGGCAGCAGAAGAGCTTCTCCCAAACCAAAGCCTCTTGGTTAGCTGTGGTGAATGTCACATCCATTAAAACCTGATTATTCCACAAACAACTCAGAACAAAGCAGGCAGCACCAGAGAAAGCTGAGGGTTTCTGTTATTAGCAAAACCTTCTGTTTTTCAAGGGTTTAATAAATCTGACACCCAATTAGAAGCAAAATATTCTCCCAATTCAATGTTTTTCTTAATTATCTTGAAAGCATTTCTAGAAGGCAAGTGACCAATTAGTCTGTGGGGTGAGACATCACAGAAATCACTTGGGGTTTCCACAGGACTGGATCTGCTGCTGTGGCAGACTGGTAATTAAGGCACAGATCACCCTGATTTACATCCATTTTATAATTGCAACACTACTCATATCACTGAGCTGCACCCAGCTCAACCCAGAGTGTTTTCAGGTTGAGTTTCTTCAGGAATCTTTGGAATCAGGTTGTTTTTCAGGAATTAACCAGGCTTCTGGAAAAAGAAGATCTGTTCACAGACAGCTTTTTTTCTAACCTTCCCCTTCCTTTGCTTTGAGTGCTTTATAACCTTTCTACAACATTCAAGGCCCTTATAGCTCTAAAATTTTCAGTTCTCCTTTCTGATTCCCCTTTTAAATTCACATTACTCTATCTCCTTGCTCTTCTTCCCCATTTTACCAACTCTGGGATACAACAGTGTAATTAAGAATTTGCCTCAGCAAGCTCAAGTGAGAAGTCCAATAAAGTTGTTAAATCCATGAATAATAAGTGAATTTTCATGCTCTCTCCCACAGGATAACAAATAATGAAGAATCTGTTACTCATTATTAATAAGAAATAATGAATAATGGGATGTTGGGAAGAAATTCCTCCCTGTGAGGTTGGGAAGGCCCTGGCACAGGTGCCCAGAGCAGGATCCCTGGCAGTGCCCAAGGCCAGGCTGGATTGGGACAACTCTTGGAGCAGCCTGGGACAGTGGAGGTGCCCCTGCCATGGCAGGGGTGGAATGGCTTGGTCTTTAAGCTCCCTCCCAACCCAAACCATTCCAAGATTCTCTGGTGTGATTCCATGGCATTCCCAGCAGTTCTGCTCATGCTTGGCAGCGGCTCCAGGCTGAGCCCAAGCAGGTTGAGCTGCCATCAGCCAGATGTGCTTTGGGCTTTCTCAACAAACAAGAGTCCCCACTGCCAGAGAACAGCTGGCTGAGGCACAGCAAGCCTTGGAACTGGGGAGTGAGGAGTGGGGGCTGGCTGGGGCACAGTCACCCCCCGGCAGACCCCCAAACTCTGCTCCATCCCTGCTGGCCGCACCAGGCTGCTGCAGGAGCCCCTTTCCACCAGCGTGGTTTTAAACCCAGCAATGAGTCATGAAAGCACTTCAGAAGGCAGTTCCAACCCAGCCCAGCTGTGCAAAGCCAGCAGTGCCATCCATTGACTGAAGGGTGTAAGGCATGTGCCTGGCAGGGCAGAAATGCCCATCAGCAGGCTGGAAACATCCCTCTGCCTTCCTGCTAGTGCAGGGAACTGGGCAAAGAACTCCTGATCAGAGCCTGCTCTCAAACAAGTCCCTGCAATGCCTGTTCTCATGCTGTCAGATATGTTAAAGGATTTCCGATGCAGACAGAACATCTCTGTTCACAGCCATGGTGAAGGATGGGCGCCTGTGCCAGTGTCAGACAGAGAACACAGCAAGTCTCAGCGTGGTCACACTCCCAGAGGCACAGAACAGGCTCCTTCCTCCTCCTGAGATCATACAGCAAGGTCAGAACCAGGCACTCCTGGCACTGTAACACAGCTGGGAACACGGCACCACATCCCACAGCACCAGGAAAGGTTCCTTGTTTTGTAAGATCTCAGAGCTGACAACCTCAGACACAATGACTCTATTTATAATGTTCTACTTCACCAATTCACACTTGAAAACATGGCATAAATATTTTATAAATGATAGGTTAGGTGCTTTAAAAGAATGTTCCCCATTGTTAAATGTCAGAAAGATCAGTGGACCAAAAAGCTGCTTATAACTGTGGCTGTAATTGACATTGTTCCCCAGCTATGGGCTCATTATAAGCTACTCACATCTATGAAATGCCTGCATAGATGCAATATTACCACTATTTAAAGTTTGGCCATTCAAGTAGTTACAAAGTCTGGTGTATCTCAAATTCTGGCTGAAAAGAAGAGCAGAAGACACCAAAAGAAGGCAGGATACTTAGAATCAGAGAAACAGGGAATGGTTTGGGTTGGAACCTTCCACTGTCCCAGGCTGCTCCAAGCCCCATCCAACCTGGCCTTGGACACTGCCAGGGATCCAGGGGCAGCCACAGCTGCTCTGAGCACCCTGTGCCAGGGCCTCAACTCTCTCACAGGCAAGAAATTTTTTCTAACATCCCATCTAAACTCTGTCAGATGAAAGAACAGAGGTAAGGTGCAAGCATGGAGACCTCCCCTTGTGCAAAACACTCCTGCTGTTTGTTTTGCTGAGCATAGAGCCAGCAGGATTTGAGGATTTTTGGTCCTTTTTTCCTGCTTTAGGGCAGTTCACAGGTGGATTTTTCCTCATGCCAGCCCTACCAGGACCTGCTGTGCAAAGCAAAGGTGCGTGCTCCCTTCCATGCCCTACCAGCACACAGCGTGTGCGTCACTCCTCCACCTGCAAGATGTGGCAACAATTTGCAGTAACCTCGGACAAACAGGGGCTAATCACCGTGCCCAGTAATTCACAGCAGCCTTTTCTGAGTGCAGATTGAATATTGCATTGCACTGAACCGGATGACCAGAATCTCATTATGGCATTATGCAGTGAGAGGTGGAAAAGAGGGAATTTGGCCTTGGTGTTACTTGTTCCATCTAAATGGACTGACAGAATATTGGTGAGGAGCAAAGGGCAGGAAAATCTGCCCTTGGGAATTCGAGTTATGGGCTGCTACAAGAGGATGTTATCAACTATTTACACAGCTTTCAGGCCTGAAGGGGGAAAGGACAACTGGCTTTTATACTGTGAAAACTATCTGAAATTGCTGAACATTTAAAAAAATAAATACAAACCACATAAAATGGTTTGGGCTGGAGGGGACTTTCAGGATCATCCAGTTCCACCATGGGCAGAGACACCTTCCACTATCCCAGGGTGCTCCAAGCTCCTTCCAGCCTGGCCTTGGACAATCTCTTCCCTAATTGCCTGGAGCATCTCTTGCCTAATTTTTCCTAAGTTCTCATGAAGCGAAATTATCATCAGTAGTGAGAGGAATCAAAAATTAAATCTAAATAAGAAGTTCTTAAATTTAAAGAAGAATCTCTGTGCAAATTTGAAAGTCCATGGGAATCAGATGAAATGTGAAACACCTTGAGGAAAGCAAAGCAGTTTAAACACTCAGCTTTCAAGTTTGGCCCCATCATTTTTCACTTCACAAAACACCACTTTGTCCATGTTAGTGGCAGCAGATGTTAAACAGAGCTCAGCAAATAGCATCATCTGCAGCATCTCTGTGTTTACTAATCAGCACAAGACATTGCACTTTTGCTGGGCTACTCAACTTCATGTGGTGCAGAAGTTTGAAAGCTTTTTTCTAGAACTGCAGGTCTGGAGCAGACACTTCTCCTCTGAGTGGGCTGTACTGAATGACAAATAGAGTGGGCTGCACTGAATGACAAATAAATAACCATCAAATATCTTCTCCAAATGCCAAACCCCAGGTACAGGAATGACTGTTTGCACTTCACTGCAACATAAATATCAATCTAAGGGTAGAAGATGATAAATTCTTCACAGACATGAGTTATGGAAACTTTGCTGGGTACCAAAAAGGACGAGTTATATATTAAAGCCTGTGTGGGGAATGGGTCCATGACAAAGACATCTCAAGGAACCAGCAACGGGCACAGCAATTATTGATCCTCCAGGCGAATGGTTACAGCAAGGTGAGGGCTGCCAGTGCTTCTGTGAGGGGAGTTTTTTGTGCCCTCAGAGCTCCAGGCAGGGCAGTGTGTGGACACGGAGCTGAGCCATGCACAGTGGGTGCCAAGGAAGAGGATTCTGCTGGCTCTCCTGTAGTTCAGCTGCTCTGTGAGGAAATAACCTCCCTGCTCTGCTGGGCTATCAATCCCACACCCAGCAGGATGTGATTTGCACTCACACACATCCAAAAGGCTGCACATCACACCAGCCAAATGGAAAAACATCTCATCAGAGGATCACTGGGGAGCATCTTGTGGAGAGGAGAATTAATGCTGCTGGCTTGTGTCAACCAAGGTGTTGGAAAATATACCAAGTTTAACATTTTTTATTTTATAACTTTAGTCAGTTTTCACAGAATCACAAAATGAACTAGGTTGGAAGAGACTTTTGATATCATCAAGTCCAACCTATGTTCGCTTTTGCCCCGGGGGAAGGGAATTAGAGTTTTTTCCAAGGGCATTTTCCCAACAGACCGAGAGTAGTACAGGAGATACTCACAGGATAACATCCATCCACGGCTATTAATGAACCATCAACTCCAAACAACACCCTGGAGTGGTGGCAGACACCTGGTCTGGGAAAGAAGAGAGAAGAATGAGGACCTAATTAGCATCAGAAGCGATCACCATAGGAAACCAAATACTAAAAGCTATGTAACTTCAAACCGGTGACCATTGAACCAATGTGGGTTTTGTCTGCATAAAATTCGTGAAGAGTCCATCAAAATCCGTGTGTCACACAATGATTTTCTCTGCATACTTGGGCTATGTGCAGATGAAATGATTTCTGTGGTACATCCTGGCCAGAACAACATCCTGGCCAGAAATAAAGTAATGCCTTCATTCTTCAACACTAAAAACGTTGTTGGAGGGTTTTTGTTTTTCCTGCAGCTTTGATGACAAAGGGACAAAGATGCTGAAAGGATTCTGCTTCCTCCACAGAAAGGGAGCAACACCAGCCTGCTCCCTCACACATGCACAGGAATCAGCAGCAAAACCCATCCACACAAGCAATATGGATATTCTCACTTCTATTTTCTTCTATTTTGACTTTACAGCTCTTTTTACCCAGCCAGAGTAAGGGATTAAAGAGCAAGACTGCTGAGTAGGGGAAATTCCCCTTTGAGCAGAGGCTCCCATGAGCCATCACATGAATTCCCTGATGAAGGAGGATTTAAATTGAATCCACAGCTCCCCTTGCTTGGACAATCAGGATTCCCACACATCTCCAGGACAGGTGTTGACAGCCCCTTCTTTAAGGATTTCCAGGTAAATTAAACAAGTCAGTCCTTCTTTGCTGTCCTGTTTAGAAACTTTTCTTGCTCTGAAGTCCTCTCAGAGATGAAAATACCTGGACTGGCTTTCATTTGATTTAGCAATCCTAGCATTTGAATAGAATTTACCAAGATTTAATGACTTTCTATTGGTTTTGCTTGAGAAGAAAGATGTCCCTGAAAGCTGATTGTACGTACTCGAGGATCTGTGACTCAGAACTTCACTAATAAATATATTTATCAACTGCATATGGATATTCCTTTCCTGGTATCACTTTTATTCTTACTCAACTTATCGACTACCCCCATGATCTCATCTTTATGATTCAAACACTCTTGGAACATGATGTGAAAAATCCAATGTACTAAAGAACAGGGCCACTTAAAACTAGTTCACATGCCATGCCCTTCATTTACTATAATGTGAAAAAATTTACCTTTGCTTCTGTTCTAAATGAGGTTCATGATCAGTTTGCAGCTCCTCTCATTATATTTATATGCATGGCATTACTACATTTGTAATAATGCTAAATGACACAGCTTCCAGCACGAAGAAGAAATTGCCTCCCACTCTCACACAGGAACCAATTCCTACATGTCCATTAGCAGACATTAAATTTTGGTACCAGCACATTCCATGAATTATTTGTGGATGAAATAATTTGAAAAACGTATAATGAATCTTCTCTTATGCAATTTAGAAAACTTAGCAGACTTCTAAGATTTCTTCATCATCAAAACATCCTTGTAGTTTGGCTAAGACATTCTCCCAAGCTGGTGCTGAATTACTGATCACATTTGTCCCAGCAAATGGATTTAACTTCTAAACCAGCTCACTGCAGAGTCCCACAGGCATCAGTGGTTGTATTTAGGCTCAGCAAACCACAGACTGAACAGCTCTGCACCCTGGATTTCTGGTTACAGAAATTGCACATTAGAGCACACTTCAGTTTCCTCACTGTTCCTACAGTGCTGTCAAACCAAGAGAGATTTTGACTTCAGAAAGTCAAATTATGGAAGGGAAATGGTTATCTAAGAGGTTTATAATAGATACCTTGATAAAGAGTATCCCCTATGTTACTACATTATACACATTCTGATAAAAATATGACAAACCTTTCTGACAAATTGTAGAGAATGGTCATTATGGAAAAGTCTTTGCCTCACAGGAATTAAAATGAATCTCCTGGTGACATTATACCTACTGCCTCTTCAATAGCTCTCAGCTCAATTCCCAGCTTTCCTCTACTGATGATAAACAGTGGCTGCAATAGCACAAATAACACAAAACCACAGCAGTACTCTCTGGCTGTTGGAAAATTACAAATGGAAAATAAGAGTATTTTTACGTAGAGACAGGCAGAGAATGGAAAAGGGGTTCAGACAGAGAATGAATGCAGTAAAGTGCATCAGTAATTTAAGTTTATTTTTAAATAACACATCCCTAACCCATCTGGATTTGGGGTTCACATCTTGTTTCAGGACTGCAGAACACACTGTTGAGATCTGTGTATTTTTTCAGCATTTTGCAGCATCTCTTTTTTCAGTTTATCTTATATTCAGTGAGGACACCAAAACATTTTGAGATGTGTTTGTAAATACATGTGTCTGTGCAGAAGCCTTTTCTTTAGCTGTTTCTGAAAGCTGTACCTTCTCCCTTGTTTTAGTTACAATGAGCAGGACAGAGCTAATGTCTTTTTGCCTGCACTTACCAACCATCTTCACATTAAGGTGTCTCCAGCCTGGCTGTTTGCTCCTTTTTCACTGAGCATATATCACTGGCTGTTTATCATATTGTTCCTTCCTGCTTCCAAGCAAAACCTCCCACTGAGATTTGGAGGCAGCAGACAGCCAGGCTGTGCATATATAACTGCCAGCCCTAATGCTTTCATGCCTCATTAAGTGATCTCCTACTCTTTTCTGCACTTGCCCAGGATTTTTGGAAGTCCAGGAGCAGCAGCACATCTGTCACAGGAGAGCAGCTCCGTGGTCTCTGTCCCACAATGGCTCTGATGGATCTGCCAGACAGACACAGGGAAGTGCCCAGTGTCCTTGTGCACACCCAGAGCTGCCACTGACAGCTCCTTTACTGAGACCAGAATTAACTCCTGGGATTCTTTTATTATTCAGAAAGAAAAAGGACAAAGTTGTGGTGTGCTCTGCTCAGAGCACTGCCATGCCAATATCATCTGTCTGGTGATGGTGTGTAAACAGTCACAGAAAACACACAGCAAACTGCTCTGGAGCAGTAATAAATACTGAAATTGTGTTCTGAGAAACTATTCTCCAAAGCATTCAGAGAGGGGCTGGATTTATGAAGCAAGAGCTATAGGCAGAGTAAAGCCCTGGAGCTGGCAGTGCTGTTGAGACAGAACAGATCGTTTCAATACAAGCAAAGCTCTCTGCCTCTCCTCCCCTGAGATGCTCCCTGAATCAGCCCATCTGTTCTGTGGTGCCTTGCACTCAACACCAGCCGTGCAGCAGCACTGCACCACGCTGTGCTGTCCTGTGCAGCTCCACTCCTGCTCCTGAACTGCTCCAGAGGGAACCCATCCTATTTATCCAACACAGCCCTCCCATTGTCCCCAGGCCTGTGTGCTCACATGGCTGAAACACAGCGTGCCTGAGGAGGAAAGGCTTTGCAGCTGGCACAGAGCAGGATTTTATTGCTGGGCTCGGCCTTGGGATGCATTTTCAGGAGTATTCACCCTTCACCCTGCCATGAGCAGGCTGTCTGTGATGGCACGGAGCCATTTCAGAAAAATGCAGGGATGAAACCCATGTGATCGTAGTTTGTGGGCTTTGTGCTCCCACATTATCACACTCCATGGGCATTCTTTCTTCTTTTGAATGAGGCAGAGAGATGGGATTTCTGGTTGCTTTGAAAGTGAGGTTTCTTTTTCTTATCTTCTACAGGAAACGTGAGTTCTTGTTACTCAACTGTGAGAGCATGTTGAGAGCACGGCCAGAAGTCACAAGACTTATGGTTACAAGATCTTTTTAATAACTTATTAACCAATAAAACACTGTCAACAAAGATATTTATGTTTCTAGTCAAATACTAAGAAATTTCATCTAATTACAACGTGACCTTTCTAAGCCAATTCTGTTCTGGCACAAAGACCTATTCTAAGACTTTTGTCACCTTTACAACTGCTTTATTCTTTCTATATCTTAAGCTCTATAGCTAAACTTTTCTCCACTTAACATGTTTCTGCTTTAAGCTTTAAATCTACATTCTTGCTTCTAGCATCTAAGCTTGGAAGCTTTTCCCAAGGCCTCAGTTCAAATCTTGAGCTCTTTTCCAGACTTTGATTTACAGACTCAGTGTTCTGAGAATTCCTTTCATTTTGAATTCCAACAGCAATTATGAAGGCACCCTCTGCGAGTTTGCAGACAGCTCCCAGCTGTGTGGGGTGGTCATGCACTGCAGGAATGCGGTGGAATCCACAGGGACATGGGGTGGTCATACACTGCAGGAATGGGATGAAATCCACAGGGACATGGGGTGGTCATGCACTGCAGGAATGGGATGGAATCCACAGGGACATGGGGTGGTCATGCACTGCAGGAATGGGATGGCACCCACAGGGTCCTGGCCAAGCTTCAGAGCTGGGACTGTGCAAACTTCATGAAGCTCAGCAAAGTGCTGCATTTGTGACAGGACCCAGGGAAAGGCTGGAGCTGTGCCAGGAGGGGTTTAGGCTGGATATTGGAAAGGTTCTTTCCCCAGAGGGTGCCCAGGGAATGGGCACAGCCCTGAGAGCTCCAGGAGGGTTTGGACAGCGCTGCCAGGGGTGCACAGGGCGGGATTTTGGGGTGTGAATTTCCCCTCTCTACATTAGAAGCCATTCTCCTTGCCCTGTCACTGCAGTTCCTGAGAAAGAAACCCTCTGGTTTGTTGGGGATTGTTGGGATGTCCTTGCTGAGCCAGGTGCTGGACTGGATCATCCTCCAGGATCCAGCCCAACTCAGGACATCCCGTAGCTCTGTGTATTTATAAATGCCTGGAGCGACATGACGAGAGGAAATGACTTCAAAATGAAAGAGGGAAGGATTAGACTGGATAGCAAGACAAAATTCTTGTGTGAGGGTGCGGAGGCCCTGGCACAGGCTTCCCCACAGCGCTGCCCGGTAATATCCGCGCCTCAGCAAGGCGAACGCTGCGGCTTTAAGGGGGCGGTCGGGGCGTGTGCCCGGCCCGTGATGCCGCTCGGGGGGCCGGGCCGCTGCCGTGAGTGCCGGCCGTGCCGCCATGTACCGCCTGTGTCGCTTGTCCCCGCTGCTGTCCCCGCTGTCCCCTTCGCTGTCCCCGCTGTGCTGCCCCGCCCGGGCCGCGCTCCCGCCGGGGCCGGGCCCGCTCCGCGCCAGCGCCAAGGTACGTGAGGGCTCAGCGGCCGCGGGCCGCGAAATATCCCCATACAAAAGCGCCCCTCAGCTCTTTGAGCCTGTCTTTAAGGTGGGTTTTTTTTTGATGTATCATCCCCTCCCATCCCCGTGGGATCAGTAAATCGCGTTTATCCCGGTTTCTGAGGGAGCGGGTTTGCACCTGCTGTGGGCACATTGTCGCTGGGAGCTCTCTGCGCACAGCGGGATTTGCGGCGTGCTTTGTGCTGCCTCATGGTGAGGCACCGCGGGGTGTTTTGGATGTGTTTTTATATCGAAACAGGGGGTGTTTTGGATGTGTTTTTGTGTCTAAACATGGGGTGTTTTGGATGTGTTTTCGTGCTTTCAGTCGCCTGAATGATGCGAATAAAATCGGCTTTTTAGCTGAAATATTGTCACAGAGTGACATGGAAACAGGCAGCAGCTTTACTTGATAAGCTGGGCGTTATTCCGTACATGACTGCCCTGGGTGCTCCAAATAACGTCTGTTGAAGTGGTTCTTTTTTTTCATTTTGCTTCAATACCATTCCTGGTGTGAGAGCCTGTGAATATAGGTGAATTGGGATGGACTTGGGAGATCAGAACAAGCAATTTTTTCAGCCCTTACGATCCATCTGTAAAACCCAGAGCACATGAACCTCAAAAGAAACATCCAAAATTATCCATTACGCTTGAAAATTTTAAAACTACAAGAATAAGGATAAGCTGAGCTACACAATTTCTTGTTTTTGTATTTGTATGACTTCCTGTCAAAATGAAATACAAAATAACACAAATAATTACAAAAGAGAAAAGCAGCAAACAAATGGGATTAGGGTTTGGGCGAGTGGTGTGTTTACCATGAGGGTTGTAAGACTGTAATGTACAATCTTAGTAAGTTCAAGAAATAAGTCAATAATATTTTTATTCTTATTTGTGTGCCTTGAAACCACCGTGGGACAGTGGTGGCAGGCACTTGGTGGCTGTACCTGTCCTGTGGTGGCTGTGGCATTGCTGAGCTCAGCTGCAAAGAGAGGACTCCTCTAATCTCTCCTGACAATTGCTGAGTAATTAGAGATAGATCCTGAGGTTTTTGTGGGAATGCTTTTTTGCTGCTAGTATTTCTCAGTATTTCTGCTCTGGTGAGCATGGGGGGTTTCCAAGGGCTGCCTTATTGCTACCAACACAGCTGCCCTCTTTTGATTTATTTTCAGATGGCTTTGGGATATGGTTTGGTATGAAGTTCTGCACTTGAAATGTATCCAAATAAAAATCTATCAGTGACTTCTACTGTGACAAACATTTTCAGTGCAGTTGGGCTCTTGACACCAGCCCTGGCACATCCCTGCCGTTGTTGTCTACAATGTAGGAATAGAGTTGCTTGTTGCTGTCAACAGTTGCAGTTGTTCCTTTGATCAGGATTTATAGGAATTTAAAGGTTGGATCTCTAACATCGGTGAGCTGTTACTAAGTGGTACCAGGTGGGTTTCCAGTGCTGCTGGCTGCTCAGCCCTGGAACCAAAAGCTGTGCTCCAAGGAGCCACTGGGTAAAGCTGAGCAGTGGGTGGAAACAAATAGCTCTCACACCTCAGTCTCATGGCTGCAGCAGCTGTGTGGGTGTGCCTTGGCACACGTTTGGATCAAATAATCTGGTTTTAATTATGAAACTTGAATTGTGTAAGAGTTTACACCGAGCTCGGTGCATTCCTTTGACAGGAATAGTTGGGAGAAGGGAGCTTGTCTGGGCTCTGTCACAGCATCTGCTGTGCTGTTGTGGAGGAGCAGAAGTGTTAGTGTCTTCCCAAATCACTGTGTGCAAGACACTTTTCATCATTTCAGCTAACTGTAATATGATCTTGTGTGTAATGCTAACAAATGTTTTTAATTGTTTTCTTTTTAGAATGCAGCTGAACCCCTCAAAAAGACAGCCACTGATCCCAATGCTGAAAACAAGAAACTCAACAAATCCCAGCAGCTGAAGCAAATTTTTAAAGAATATGGTGCTGTAGGGGTTTCCTTCCATGTTGGAATTTCCTTAGTATCTCTGGGAATCTTCTACCTGGCTGTGTCAAGGTGAGGTTTGTACAGCTGTCTGTCACCTCTAGGTAGAGGTAAAAGTAAAATACATTTACCATTGGAAATGATAAATTTAGAGACAGGAGACAGGCATTTTATGCCTTTTGGATCTATAGTTATCTCCTGAATTTTGAGTGTGGATAGATCCATGAATGGACCTGATCTCCCATCAGGCATGAGACAAGAGAGTTGTACATGGTCATTTTGCAGTCAGCAGGGGAAACAGCAAACACAGCACCAACATAACTGACCGGGCAGAAAATGTATTTGTTTTGCAGATATCTTTTGTTCTTGCTTGGTCTGGAGAGATAGAGCCAAAAAATGCTCTGGGGCTTAGAGATAAATGTATTTTTCTGGGTGTTGAACAGAGTTTGTGCAGTTGAACTGCAGAAAATAACAGCCACTAGAACAAGATTAGAGTGAAAATGTGAGACCTGTACAGGAGTCAATTGTGTGTGTGACTTTGTGGGAATGCATCAGTTACACGAGGTACTCCCAAGCTAATGCAGCTTCATTCTGTAAACCTCTGTTAGATTACCAATTCACTTGCTAGATTTTAGATAATAAGTCATTTTGTACACCTCTGTTAGAACACCAAGCAGGTCCCTCATTTGGTTCGTGCTCAGGCCATCAATTTCCCCAAGACACAAAACAGAGCGTAACGTCAAATTTGCGAAGATGAAATTCCAACACAAGTCCACTGTAACTTTTTAAGAATGACTTTGCAGAGACATTTTATCCCTAAAGGCTGAGTAGGAACTGTGACACATTAAATTCTGTGAATGTAAACCCAGCAGTTTATATTTTGAATCCCAAGCTAACGCAGCATCATTTTGTAAACCTCTGTTAGAACACCAATTCACTTGCTAGATTTTAGATAATTTGTCATTTGATAAACCTCTGTTAGAATACCAATTCACTTGCTAGATTTTAGATAATAAGTCATTTTGTACACCTCTGTTAGAACACCAAGCAGGTCCCTCATTTGGTTCATGATCAGGTGATCAATTTCCCTAAGACACAGAACAGAGTTTAACTCAAATTTGTGAAGACAAAATTCCAACACAAGTTCACTGTAACTTTTTAAGAATCACTTCACAGAGACATTTTATCTCTAAAGGCTGAGTAGGAATTGTGATTCTGTGAACATAATTCTGTGAACATAAAAGTTCTGTGCACACAAACGCAGCAGTTTCTGTTTTGAGCCCCGAGCTAACGCAGCGTTGTGCTGTCTCCGCAGCGGCGTGGACATGAGCGCGGTTCTGTTCAAGCTGGGTTTCAGCGAGGCCTCTCTGCAGTCCAGGATGGCAGCAGGCACCAGCACCTTCGTGCTGGCCTATGCTGTGCACAAGCTCTTCGCCCCTGTGCGCATCAGCATCACCGTGGTGGCCGTGCCCTTCCTGGTGCGCTACTGCCGCAAGGTCGGCTTCTTCAAACCCTCCAACCCCTGAGCCCTTCCTGCCTTTCCTTCACTGCTCCCTGCCCACCTCGCTCTCCAGGTGCAAAGTTTCTGTAAAAGACTCGTTTGGGTTCAGGTTGATCTCATCTTGCGTTTCTTACTTGTTCTTTCAGGTAATGGGCACTGTGAAAATGCTGTCCTTGTCTCCTTTTCTCTTTTGCAACTTTTTAGGAAAAACCTCTTCAAATGGGATGTGGTTTGCACTTCAAGTGGGAATATTAATGCTTGACAATGAGCAGAGTTCTGGGTATTTATAGTCCAGCTTTCTGAGCCTTCATTTTTTTTTTCTTTCCAAAACAGAATCATAGCATTCATTTATTACTGTGTAGCTGAGAAACTGAGATTCTCTTCCCATTAGAATAAATATCTCACTGCATGGGTAGATCTCTTGGTAAGGGTATGTATTGGAGTCTGAAGTGGCAGGTGGGTGTTTTATTTTCCTAGAAGAGGTTTTTATTATAGCCCTTCTTGCAGTACAACACAGGCACTGAACTCACTTCAGTGGGAGTATCCATATGATTAATTATTGCAGTCATAATTGGTTTAGTCACACTAGGTAAAGCACTGTTCTGAAATGATGTGTAATGCTTCCATAGTCCAAGATTTTATTGTTTGAAAATGTGCTGGCTGGGAGCCAGCCTTACTAAAGTCCTTTTGTTTTTTAAGTAGCTTTAGACTCAGAAGAAATCCTGAGTCTACTGAAATCAGTGTAACCAGAATTACCAGTGTGAACATCCTCCAAACAGCATCAAGGCAGAGAGAAGCTGGGAGAGGTTTTAATATTTTGAGATCTTTTTTGTTTTAAATCTTAAAACTAACCCCAGCAGCTTTCTGCTCCTGTGAGTGAAACAAATCGGCACCTGAAGTTCAAACATTCCAATTCCCAGCTTTCCAGGAAGAATTCTTGTGCTTTGGGCTGAGGCTGGTAAATGTAGCAATTGCCTTTTTTCTTTATGGGGACTCTGGGGTGTTAGCAAGTGTGTTTACAGATGTGGACATCCACACTCCAGCTTCCACTTAACCTTAAGACTCATCCCAAAAGTGTCACACTGGGGTAAGACTGGGTTTAAAGCTCAGGCCTGTGCTGCTGTGAGGTTGAGCCACAGCTGGGGCTGTTTGGGACTTGCTGGCTGCTCTTTCCTGAATTATCTTTGTGCTTGCTCTTACCCCAAGGTTCATACAGAACTCTGATTTAAGTAAAATAGCAGGAAAATACTCTGATGCTTATTGTTGCTAAAATTTAGTGACTAAAGAAGGAAGTGTGGAGGTTTAATGAGAAGTGGCTGAGGAAAGGAAGAGCAAATAAATTCTTGTTATGAGCAGCCCCTTGCCTTCCCTCAGCCAGAACATGAAATTGCACCTTAACTCCTTCCCCCACAGAAAGTCACAGGTTTCACGTGGACCAAGGATAAGAATTCCAAAATATCTGAAGCAGCCTTGTTTACTTCAGTTATTCTAACTTCTGAGCAGGATGTTTTGTGATGGAAAAGGAATAATCAAAGTTTTCTTGTTCAAAATATCATGTAAAGCTGAAATAATTTAAAATAAATGTACCTAAAAGTCAGTAGACAGCACCAGCACTAGAGGTTTCTTGCTGTAAAGAAACAGCTTCCTATAAATTATGGCCAGAATTCTGATTCCTTATATGGTTGATAAACTACTGGCAGTTTGTTCAGATGACTTTTTTTGCAAAGTATATTTTAAATTAATTCGAGAATATATTTTGAATTCTGGAATCCTTGCTTGTAGAAGGATCATTTTTTAAAATTGTTTGTAAAATAGCAAAATATATACTGAAAAGACAATAAATTGCTTTCTCTTAGTTTGCTTGAAGTGTTTTACTGCTAAAGACTTGATGTTGGTGGCAAGAGGCCTGACCCTTGAGTCCATTTTAAGGAATGTGTTATAAACATCTGGTGTTGTTACACAACTGCTGAGAGAAATGGCTGGAAAATGTTATCAGATGAGAGATCTTTGAATAAATTCATTGGAAAAAGGACAGAGCAGACCAAGCTCTCAATAAAGCAAGCAGGTTAAGTAGCAACACCTTTGGTACTTACCTTGTAATCCTAATTGGGATTGTGGGCTGGTGAATGACTGTGGTACCAGCACTTTGAGCTTCCTTTCTGACAGAGGTGGGAATTACACTTTGGGAATTCACCTCTGGGAGTTCAGCTGTGCTGGAGCCAAGCAGTGCCACAAGGAACCTCACCCTGCTGGGTGCAATATAACAAGTCTTTATTTTACAAATTGAGTGCTCACATTTAAAACTAGAGACAAAACCCATTGCCACATCATTTTTAGAACACTTGAAAAAGGCATTCACCTTTCAGGTTACACCACAGGTAAGAGACCCTGAGCAGCCCAGGGAGGGAGGAGCAGGCATCTCCAGGATATTGCACTGTTCCACAAGCCAGAACAACTTCCTTGTGGTGGAACAACGAACCATTTTCAGCATGAGAGCCTCCAACAGCTTCACACTTACATCAGCAAACCTGGCCCACATGGAACTGATTTCAAGTACATTAAATATTCCACAAGCTCCAGCTAAAAGTCAAATAATTTTATGCTGCAATTCGAGTTTAAGACATCAGCCAACCCAAGGATTTGCATCCCAATTGCCACTAGATTCCAAGACCTGCTTTTCCTATTGTAAGCATTACAGTAGTCACAGTACAAGGTTCCTCTTGTTGATCCCACAAGTCACCCTCCAACTATGTTTTGGATGGGGCAGCACCATCACTCTTCCTGCTGGTGGGAGTCTTGGTAGAGTTTGCAGTGATCCAGTGATGGAGCAGCACATCCTTCAGGGGCAGGCGGTGGAAGGGGTTGTGCTTCAGGAGCTTGGAAATTAAATCCCTTGCACCTTCTGTTACAAATGGAGGAAACTTGAATTCCACCTGAGGAAAAAAGGACATTAAAAATGAGAACCAAAAGGTTCTACTCAGCCTCCAGGTTACACCCTGCAAGCTGTGCACCTTCTGCCTACTGAGATGAGATCAAATCATTTCATTATAACCCTGAACAAGTTCTCACTGCTTGTGAAAGTATTTGTATATTATTGTGTTTGTTTCCATTATGCTTCCAACTTAAATTTGCTGAAATCTTTCCAGAACTAAAAGCATGACCCAGCTAATCCAGATAAGCACTGGCACTTACCCTGGAAATAGCTCTGTAGGTTTCTTGATACGTTTTTGTTTCAAAAGGTGGTTTCCCTACAAGGAATTCATAGCACAGAACTCCCAGGCTCCAAATATCCACCTTTTCATCATGTGTTCTTCCCTCAATCATTTCAGGAGGCAGGTAATCAAGTGTCCCACACAGAGTTGTTCTCCTGAAGAAAAGTCCAAGTTAATAATTGATTGAGATAATTAGAGGATCTATTTCAATAGCCAGATAAGAGCTAATGCTGGCAGTCATCTGTACCTCAGTGAAGTCCACCTGAACGGACTCAGCACCACCAGAAGAGCTGGGAAGGAAAAGCCTGCAGGACATTTTCTACTTCTGAAAGTATGTCAGTTCCTGCAGTCAGTCAGTCTTAGCTCCTCTCTTCACCCCAGGTGCTAGAACAAATTCTGTTCCTCCCTTATCAGGTGCAATTTCCCACTCTCTAATAACCAAATTACCAGTGTAATGTTTGAGTCTAAGGGCTGGTTTATCATCCCAGGAACCACAGTAACTCTGCACCAACCTTCCTTTCAGGGCCAGCAAGGTTTGAACTACAAACCAGGATAACACTCCTCTGTCACAGCAGCTGCCTGTTAGAACCTTTGTTGCAGCAGCCTTTTCCCCAGTATTTCAAAAAAGTTCCCACACACCTCCCTTCCACAACTGAGTGGCATAATAAGTGACACCACAGGAGGATTTCACTGCACAAGAAAATGAATTCTCACCTAGAAGATGGAGCATGCACAGACCAGCCAAAGTCAGCAATTTTTAACTCTCCATTAGATCCAAGCAGCAAGTTCTCTGGCTTGATGTCTCTGTGGATCACACGCTTGGAGTGACAGTACGAGAGGGCATCTGCAAGTTCTGTGATGTACTGGGTGCACAAAGAACAGTCTTTAAGCCACAATCTTTAAGCCATTGCCACCTGAGTTTCTGGTGACTTTTTGAAGCATAATTATAACTTTAAGTTAAAGCAATTATTCCTTAACCCTTGAAGCCTGGCAATACAAGCTGTGCCTTGCAGTATTAAGCAATTCTGAACATAAATTCCTGCACAGCACTGAGTCTTCCCAATTATTCCCTGCCCAGATGCCAACTAGCAGGTAAGGAAGCTCAGTTCCCCCAGCAGAACACAGAACTGGATCTGAAGGGCTGGCTCTATCCTGCAGAGATTCAAGACACACAGAAGAATGGAGAGGAAGCTGGAACAACCTACAGTAGCAGTTCTTTGCTCATCAAACTTGGTGAGCCTCTGAAGCTCCCTGTAGACTTCTCCACGAGGTGCATGCTCCAGGATCAGGTAAACTCTTGTCACATCATGGAAGTAACCATATAATCTGAGAATGTTGGGGTGCCTGCAAAGAGATTTCAATGTCCTTCTGAAACAAGTTTGACCAAAACCTTTCATTTCCCTGTCCTGCTCCCCCCCACTTTCAAGGCAAGCACAGGAATTTCAGCTCATCCATGTTCCTTCAGCTCACAACACATAAAGAAATCTTATCATAAAGAAGCCTTATCATAATCAAGGTGACTTTGTTTATTTGGATGCAAACAAAGCAGAGTAAATAGTCACTAAACTTACCTAAGATGAGACTGTATTTCCACTTCTCTTCGTAGTTGATGTTCTACACCAGCTTCCTCAAGCTGTGTTTTGAAGAGCACTTTCAGTGCAAGAATAAATTTGCTCTGTTTTTCACGTGCCAGGTACACATTCCCAAATTTTCCTTTCCCCAGAGGACGACCAATTTCAAAATCATCAAGAGACCACTGCCTTCTGCAAGAGGAAAGTTAAAAGTTCAATAGTTATGTTGTCTTTGACTCAAATTTAGTTTATAACATTCCTGATCAAAAGATGCTTAGTGCTCTAAACTAGATTTTAGTCTTTAAGAAAACACCAAGAGAATAAAATAGGCATTAAGATTTTTCAAAAGGAAGTCCTGAAAGCTATTTTCTTACTTTTGCAGACACTACACCAACCACACTACACAAAATGAAGACTGTTTACCAACCTTTAGATACTCCTAACCCAGACACATCACCAGGGCATGGCAAAACAATTTAAAGTTGCCGTAAACAAACCCAATTTCATCCCAAATTACAGCCTCCTGCCCAGATGAAGAAGGCTTTGTTTCCAGTACAACTCATGACTGGGGCAGCAGCTATCAGTGTTATCCCATGGGAAGAGCTAATCTGCATTTAGCCCAAAGTTTTCTTAGATTACAGCAAGTCCTTGCTCCTGATAATTATCAGGTCAAAGGCTGCTTTCCTTGTGTTGTGTCTGCAGAGTGTGGGGGGCACTAGGCTCCACAGCCACAGGAGCTCCAGCAGGGCCTGTCTATCCAGAATTTAGGCATTAAACTTACTTTTTAGTCTCTTCACTTTTCATTTTGGTTTCTTCAGTTTTCTTCTTGGCAGCCTCCTCAGTTTTCTGTTTAGAGGTGCTTTCTACTTCAGGGTTTTTTGCTGTATACAGAAAAGGAAATCAATTTATGCACCAGACCCACAAACACACACATGGCAACAAATCTAACCCCTGTGCATCATCTGAAGCAGCTTTTAGAATCCATTCAATTGCATTTTTAGCAACCATAGCTGACTGCTAGGAAAGAAAGTGCTGACAAAATGTAATTTTTAAAGCTTTCTAAGACTAAAAACCCATTAATTCTTTCCCCCTCCCCAAACAAAAGTATTTTTGTGCATGAATCTTGGAAAACTTGTGAGGTCTGAGTGCCAATTACATTAGCTCCCCGCTGGCTGCTGATCACATGGAAGTTTTTAACACCAGATTAGCTCTTAATTGTTAATTTACACATAAATTCACAAGGATTTTGAAACAACACCCAAGGTGAACCACGTGCTGCTCTTCTGTTTGGGGGCACAACCAAGAACTTCCCTCCAGGACTATCCCTGGATCAGCAGCAGCTTTAGGAGCATCCTGAGTGTAAACGATCCTCAGCATTACCAGGTGCTGCAGCCTGGGCAGGTTTGTCACTGCTCTTGCTTGCAGCCTGAGGTCTCACAGTCGCCTGCTGGGGCAGTTTGGGTCGGAGCTGCTGCGTTGTTTGGTTGTTGGATGGTTTTTGGGTTGACAGTACAGGTTTTTGGGCTTGCACAGGAACTCTCTGGGCAAAGTTTGCAGAACACAGAACACGTGCTGGAACTCCACTGGTCAGTAACCGGCTCGGGGCTGAATGCTGGGACACAGGGACACGTTTGGAGGCATCCCCGGAGGGATTTGCAACCTTGGAAGAGAAACGAGAACCTGTTAATTGTGCAACAGCACATCAGACTCTTAGAGCCCCATTCAGGATGGCAACACCACACAAAGAACTTTAACAGAAACACTAAAAACCACGTATTGAGTGGTTGATCAAAAAGAAATTTTGCTTACTAAAATCATGTATTGAGTGGTTGATCAAAAGGAAATTTTGCTGATGCTGTTCCAAAAACGTACCAGACTTATTTGATTTTACATAAAATAGTGAAGAATAGCGAAACGGAAAAAAATACATAATCGGGGTGATCTTGAGCACTGCTGCACGTGTATCAAGAGTGGCACTGACACAGTGCTTGCTTTTAAAAACTGTATCTAAAATAATTTAATTATACACACTTGCTTTCTCTTTAAAGGCTCTTAAATATTTAAAACATAAGGAGAACTTCCCTATTTAATAAGATATGCTAATACTAATAATAACTTAAGAAGTCAGGTCTGGACTCTGTTTTCTCCAGGAGAAAGCTACTGAAAGATAAATTGCTAATTTAAAACCCGTAGTTAGTATGTAACGAGGAGAAACGTATCCACCAACTAAAAATCACCACTCCCCGAACCGACCAGAATTTTAATGGCAAACTCCCAGGCATCGAAACCAACGATCCAGCAGAGGAAACTGCTCATGAAGATTAACACAAATCGCGTATTTTATACATTTACCTTGGCAGCGCGGCCGGGGTACACGGCATGGTTCTCCTTCATGTTCCTGTCCATAGCGCCAGCAGCACGTACGGCTCCGCCTGTGGGCCGGAGGGAGCCAATAGAGGTCAGTGAGCGGAGCACAGAAAAGCTCAGGTCCTTTATCAGTTATTACGCTTTATCGATNCTACGCAAATCGCGTAACGCGCCGCGCTCCCACCTGTGGCCGCCGCTGTCTCCGCTCCGGTCCGCGCCCCGGGAGCGCCGCCAGGTCAGTCCCGCTCCCGCCAGACCCTCCCCGAGACACCCCCATCCACCCCCGGGCCAGGCCGGGGAGCGGCGCTGCTGCCACCGCGCGTGGGGCCGAGCGCCAGCGGGGCCATTGTGTGGGTGCCCCCCAGGACGGGCCGAGCAGGGCCGGAGCCTCCCGGTGCGTCCCGGCCGAGCGGTCCCGGGCAGCGCCACGTGCCGCCAGCGCTTTAGGGCGAGTGCCGAGTGCGAAGGCACCGCCCGGCCCGGCCTGAGCGACGCGCGGACCCCTCGGCTCGCAGCCCCCGGCAGCGCCCAGACCCGCGCGGCCCCGGAGGAGACGCCGGGACAGCGGGAGCGCGGCCGCTCAGCGAACGCGGCCCGCGAGGAACGCAGCGAGCGCGGCGTGAGGCGCTGCTGCCGCCCCGGAGCCCGCGGGTCCCTGCGAGGCGCCGCGGAGCGAGGAAACTCCACTCGGCACTTGGGGCTTGCGAAGAACTGCGATCCAAGGCAACTTTTCACTGTCTCCGCGGTGCTGAAAACAAGAGCGAAGGAGAGCCTGGTTGTGTGTGTTGGTGTTTACAAGTGGTTCAGGATAGGTAAAAAGAAGATGTCGGGTCGCCGTGTCGCTGCAGCTTGTGACAGACGACAGCTGCCCCGGGGCATGGGGAGCATGGCAGCCCCGCTGCTCGACCCGCGCCCGCTCCGGCTGCCCTTTCTCGAGGCTGACGTGAGTAGGACTCGGGGAGGGGAGGGTTTGTGCTGGGGACGGGGCCGGGCCCGCCCGCAGCGCCGGGCAGCAGCGCCAGCCGCTTCATTCCCAGCCCGTTCACGTCGCCGTGTTTGGGATCCGGGGTCTGGCGGAAGCGGCGCTCCGGAGCTTTGCGGCTGCGACACAAAAGAAGCCCCGGGCTCCCCCCGCGCCCCGTGGGGGCCGGGCCCGCGCCGCTCCCCCGCCCGCGATCCCGCCCCGAGCGCGACTCTGCGGCCTCCGCCAAGGCCCCGTTGCCCTCGGAACGGGGAGTGCGAATGGGGAGAGGGATCCCCGAAAGGGGGAACGGGGGATGGACCCTCGGGATCCCCGGAACGGGAGCAATGGGGAGAGCGACCCCCGGGATCCCTGGAAGGGAGAATGGGGAGCGGGATCCCCGGAAGGGGGAGGCATGGCGAGAAGGGATCTCCGGAAAGGGGAAGAATGGGGAGCGGGACCCCCAGGACTCCCGAAGGGGAAACGGGGAGAAGGACCCCGGGATCTCCAGCAGGGGGGGAGTGAGGAGCGGGGCCCCCGGGACCCCCGAAGCGGGATCGGGGATCGGGACCCCTGAAGCGG
>VXBI01006779.1:2945653-3003547 GCA_013397375.1 Toxostoma redivivum | reverse complement strand
CCCGCCGGCAGCTCCGGCTGGCTGCTCGGGCTCATGCCGCAGCCCTGCTGCCGCCTCTGCTGCTGCTGAGCACGGGCCGGCTCGGTTTGTGGCCGAGATTTTCATTTACACAGAAAACAAGCGCAACAGGTTTTTCCTTCCCTTTCCCCCCTCTTTTCCTCCCCTTTACCTTCCCTTTCTCCTTCTCTTTTCCTCGTGTTTTCCTCCCCTTTCTCCCCTGTTTTCCTTCCCATTTTCCTGCCTCTTCCTCCACCTTCTCCCTTTTCCTTCCCTTTCTCCCATCTTTTTCTCCCCTTTTCCTTCACTTTCTCCTGCCTTTGCTTCCCCCTTTTCTCTTCTTTCTCTCTCTCTTTTTCCTCTTCTTTCCTCCCCCCATCTTTGCTTTTCACCAAAAGCAGAGCAATATTTGGTGCCTGCCCCGAGATGTGTTCCAAGGTTCTGGTGGTTTCATGCAACTCTCTTGTGTGTGATTTTTGTTCTTCATTCCAGGCCCCCCCAAGGCAGTCCCTGCTCACAATGTATAGGACAAAAGTCAGTTTGAAAGACCGTCAGCAACTTTATAAACTGATAATTAGTCAGCTGCTCTATGATGGATACATCAACATTGCCAATGGCTTGATAAATGAGATCAAACCACAGTCTGTCTGTGCACCTTCTGAGCAACTGCTGCACCTAATTAAGTTAGGTAAGCTGGAATCAAAAGCTGACATAAAAGTCTAGTTTCTAATTCCCCAGTGAATTAAGAGGTTGGTGTCACTGGAAAGACATCTTTGATACAAAGGCGGTGTCTGGTAATATAACACTTGTACATTTGGGTACAGCCTTTGCCTCTGTGGGGTTTTTTGAAGGACATTTCTGTTTCATTAACAACAAACCAGATCCCTGAGTGTTGCCCAAATCTGTTTGAACTCCTCTAAGGACACTCAGGGTTCTGCGTGAGCAGCAACCTTCTCAAAACATCCCAGTGAACAGGACCACTGAGCCCACAGATCTGAGGGAAAATCTCACCCTCACAGTTCTGCTGACTTTAGAAATAAATAATTTCTATCTGGTTGTTCCTGACTGTTGGAAGGGGAGCAAGTCCTTCCACTGGTAATCTTTCCTGGCTTTTATACATCAGTCCCCAGAAAAGAGCTTCACTATTCTCTCCCTGTACTTCCCTCTGGAGTGCTGCAGTGTAGGGAGAACAGGGAAAACGCCTGAGCTGCTGTTGGAACAAGCTGACCAAGTCCTGGAAGAGCTCTGGCCATGACACCATGTGTAACTCAACTGGTTCTTCTGCCTGAACTAGCTGAGTTCTGAGGGTATAAATGTGTGAAGCTTTGTGTCTGTTTGAAATACAAATTCTAGACTTGAAATGAGCAGGTGGAAGCAGCAGAAAGATTGCCACTGGGCTGAAAACTCTTGTGTCTGCCCTGTTGTCACTTCCAGTGCTGAACTCTCTGGTCTGTAGCTGTATCCTGGAAATAAAAATGTGTGAAGTGGGCTTGAAGACCAGCAAATTCTTTTCCTCACAGTGCTGGCTTCAGTGCAGTAAAATAGGAAAAGAATCAGTAAATGCTTTGGGTTCTTTACTTTAAAACTCAGGTAATAGTGTTGGGGCTTGTTGCTCTCCATGGTCAGTGAGTGATTCTCAGCTCATTTATCAGCACTTTCCAGTCTTCACTGAGGTTATTCCCAGAGTCAGGAGCTGTGCCTGCTCCAGCACAGCCCAGCTCTCATCCCCCTCCTCCCCAGTGCTGTGTGCCCAAACCTGCTCAGCCAGCCCAGCTCTCCCCGAGGGCTGCCTTTCCCAAAGCCTCCCCGGAGCTTGGGGGCTCTGGGGTGAGCACAGTGCCCTGCTGTGTCCCCAGGCATGGAGAACGACGACAGCGCTGTCCAGTACGCCATCGGCCGCTCGGACACCGTGGCGCCGGGCACCGGCATCGACCTGGAGTTCGACGCCGACGTGCAGACCATGTCCCCCGAGGCGTCCGAGTACGAGACCTGCTATGTGACATCCCACAAGGGGCCCTGCCGCGTGGCCACCTACAGCAGGGACGGGCAGCTCATCGCCACGGGCTCGGCCGACGCCTCCATCAAAATCCTGGACACCGAGAGGATGCTGGCCAAGAGTGCCATGCCCATCGAGGTAAGGGATCGTTCTGGGAATTGTGTTAGTGCCATGCCCATCGAGGTAAGGGATCGTTCTGGGAATTGTGTTAGTGCTGTGCCCATTGAGGTAAGGGGTTGTAATCACTCTGGGAATTGTGTCCATGCCATGCCCATCGAGGTAAGGGGTTGTAATCACTCTGGGAATTGTGTTTGTGCCATGCTCGTTGAGGTAAGGGATTGTAATCACTCTGGGAATTCTGTCCATTCCATGCCCATTGAGATAAGGGATTGTAATCGCTCTGGGAATCCTGTCCATGCCATCCCAATCGAGATAAGGGATTGTAACCATTCTGGGAATCCTGTCTGTGCCATGCCCATTGAGATAATGAGTTGTAATCACTTTAGGAATCCTGTCTGTGTCATGCCCATTGAGATAATGAATTGCAATCGCTCTGGGATTCCTGTCCATGCCATGCCCATTGGGATAACTCAGGAATTGTAACCACTCTGGGAGTTCTCTCCACATGATGTCTGTAGCTTGTGGCTGCCTCAGTGGGTCACACTAAATACCTGTCTCAACATATTCCCTACTCCAGCAGCTGCTCATAAAGTCCCTTGGAAGGAAGAAGAACCAGGACAAGGACACTGGTGTCACCCCTGGCAGTAGGGAGAGAGCTGTGCCAGAAGTGACTTCTGCTGGGTGCTGATGGTGGCTGTGTTGTCAGAGCACAGTTCATGTTAACCCACTTGTGGCCTCTGCAGCCCCTGTGTTTTCACTGGGTATTTCAGAACTGTTTCACATGTTGATTTGCCTTATCTTTTCTCTAAGGCAGTTATCAGGTGGCGATGAAAAGTGGGATTTTTTTCCACAGAGCACACACCAAACTCAGCAAAGAGCTGCAGTTTTAGTGCAGCTTCCCTAGATTCTTCCAACAGCCAGTGTTTTGCTTTGGGCTGTTTATGAAGGTGATGTTTTCTTGCACCAGTTCTCTGCTACTGAAGTAGTTTGTCCTTGAGCCAAGTTGTTTTGACATTGCTAAAGACACAGGGATCTTATTTGTTATATAGAGGGCCTTCAAATAACTGAGGGAACAGATTGTGTGCCTGGTCGTGTCAGAAAGGAGCTGCTGTTCAGCCACTCTGGCAAGCCTGAAACCTACTTTTCCTCTCAAAAACCTGCTTTATTTTCCAACAGCAACGTGTTGAATGTTTTTTATAGGTCATGATGAATGAGACAGCACAGCAGAACATGGAGAACCACCCTGTGATCCGGACTCTGTACGATCACGTGGATGAAGTGACATGTTTAGCTTTCCACCCAACAGAGCAGATCCTGGCATCTGGCTCAAGGGACTACACACTTAAATTGTTTGATTATTCAAAACCTTCTGCCAAAAGAGCCTTCAAATACATCCAGGTGAGATACTGCTCAGAGCAGCCAAAGCTCAGATTTTTGAGTGCTGAGGTGTTGTGAGCTGAGCTGTGCCTCAGGTGATCAGGGTCTAGGGGTGCAGGGACACTTGCAGACATTATGTCTTAATTCTGTGCATCATGGACACTTGTATTTAAATCTAGAGCCTGTCACTTCTCATTCACTAGACCAACTGTAATCTGAATTACCTTGGAAGTCAGTTCTGTTACCTTTGTTTTGGAGGAGCATTAGTGGTGGTGGGCTTGGGGGTATGATGTCCTAAAATAAGGGGGCACTGCAGGCTGCTCTATGACAAAAACTACAATACAGCCACGGGCAGCCTGTCATTTCAATCCTACAGGAAACATTTCCCAGTTTGTGCTGTTAATTCAGGTAGTTTTGAACACTTTACCACCAGCAGCACTGACCCAGTCCAGCTCTTTCCCCTCCTCACCCCGCCGTGCGTTTTTAATCCAACAGGAAGCAGAGATGTTACGCTCCATTTCTTTCCACCCTTCTGGGGATTTCATCCTGGTGGGGACCCAGCACCCAACCCTTCGTCTGTATGACATCAACACCTTCCAGTGCTTCGTGTCCTGCAACCCCCAGGACCAGCACACCGACGCCATCTGCTCCGTCAACTACAACGCCAGCGCCAACATGTACGTGACAGGCAGCAAGGATGGCTGCATCAAACTCTGGGATGGGGTCTCCAACCGCTGCATCACCACCTTTGAGAAGGCACACGATGGAGCTGAAGTCTGTTCTGCTATTTTTTCCAAAAATTCCAAGTATATCTTGTCCAGTGGGAAAGACTCTGTGGCTAAGCTCTGGGAGATATCCACTGGTCGGACGCTGGTGAAATACACAGGTATGTGGCAGGTGACCAGACACCTTCTTTTCCAGGTGCTGAGCCGTGGCAGGGCTGGAAATACTGCCAGAAAATAATCATTCCTAAAGGCAATGGAGAAACTGCTGCTTTGAGGATAAATCACCCAAGATTTTTGGAGACCTTTCCATTCCAGAAGAGAAGCTGTGGTTCTGTGTGTCAGTGCAAACATATTTTAGTCTGAGTAGATTTTGGAGAATTTTCTGACATCATTACTCACTCCATTATTCTGGAGGGAAGTTACCATTGAATTGGGGAAAAGTAAGAAGAAACACTGAAGCTACTTCAGGGCAGTTGATTTATCCATTAACTCTGTGTCTCTATAGCCATGGCAATACTCTGAAATGTACCTACAGCTGGTTTGTTCCCTTTTTTGTGTATTTTTTTCCAAGGGTGCAGTTGTGTGCAAGGTAGCCATCCTTGGAGCGTGCTGACAGTGCCATGCTTGGACTCAGCAGGATTTAGGGAATAATGAAGGCTGTGGAAGCTTTGCATGTGCCAGGAGCTGTGTGAGAGGCTTTGGGATCAAACACTGATACATAGGAGCACAAAAAGTGCTGGAAATGGTGTGTGTCAGCTTTTGGGGCGTGTAGGTCCCTTTTTGCAGTTCAGCTGTCGTGCTCCCGGCCAGCAGGGAGCAGCACTTTCCCGGGAAAGCTGTGCGGGATGCCAGGCAGGAGCTGTGCAGTGCACAGTGCCTGTAGGAAGCACTGCGGCCAGGAGAGGTGGTACAGCATGTGCTGTGTGACAAATACACTGAAAAGTCTTCAAGGATCATCAGGCTCTGTGCGTTCTCCTCTCTGTGTTCTTTCTCCTTGGGCACAGCTGTGAAAGCTAAAACAAGGCAGAAATACTCTTGAAGGTAAAGGATTGGATGTGGCACAGCTGGAGTATTCCTTCTGTCCCCTAAGGAATTTTAGAATATATACATGGACAGCAGCAGGAATTTCCCCATGGAAAGGGTGCTCAGGCCTTGCCAGGGAGGTTTGGAGTGCCCATCCCTGGAGGTGTCCAGGCAATTCCTGGAGGTGGCACTGAGTGGTGTGGGCTGGGGACAGGGTGGGGATGGGGCACAGCTGGGACTCAAATCCTTCTGGTCCTGTGATGTAACTACAAAAGAATATTCATGCTTGCATCACCTGCTGGTTATGGAAGTGGTTGAACAGCAGAGAAAACGCAGCTCCTTTGTAAAAAATTGATACTTTAAATGGGATGCTTCCTAAAGTGCCTGTTTTGCTGCCCGTGTTTAGGTGCTGGTCTGAGTGGCCGCCAGGTGCACAGGACTCAGGCTGTGTTCAACCACACAGAGGATTATGTGCTGCTGCCCGATGAAAGGACCATTAGCCTGTGCTGCTGGGACTCGCGGACTGCGGAGCGCAGGAACCTGCTGTCCCTGGGCCACAACAGCATCGTGCGCTGCATCGTGCACTCGCCCACCAACCCCGGCTTCATGACCTGCAGCGACGACTACCGGGCCAGGTTCTGGTACAGGAGATCCACCACAGACTAAGGAGAGCTTCCCAGGCAGGACTGCCCAGCTCCTGCACCCCTGGCTGGTTGTGCTGCCTCTGGGGCCGCTTTGGATTCTGTCAGACGTGGCAGGAAAAGAGCAAATACTGAGACTCTGCACCCCACACTAATTTTTTTATTAGTGTGCGTGGTTTAATTTTTATAAGTCATCTCGAATTGTACTGAAGAGAGGGGGTGGAGAATAAAATGATCCTGGCAGGAAGGGCTAAACTTGTTCCCCTGCCTGTCTGAATCACAACAAGAGAATGGGACTGTGTCCTGCTCAGAGGGGGCAGAAGGAGCCAGTTCTGCTCTGTGTTGTGTCTGTGCAATCCCACTAAACTCTGGTAGAGAATAGATCACACAAAGCAGCAGAACTTGGTGTAGATACTTCAATGAAGCCTTAAGCTGCCTTCAGCCACAATTCATTATTTGTAAAGCTCTGGTTTGTATCTTGCAGTCTGGGGTTTTGGTGAATTGGTTTTTGTGTTTCTTGTTCATTGGCCAAGTAGGCCTTCAGTTCTGAGTTGTGCCATAAGAATTCACACAGGATTTTAAATTGTTTGGATGAATTCAAGAAATGGTCTTCTAGTTCTGGTGTTAAAACTCAGACTTCATCTCATCCTCTTTTGAACTTACCTTAACAGATGGGACCTCAAAATTAATTCCTAATAGTTTAAAGGAATATCCACATTTCAACTAAATGACAGTGCTGCTGCAGGTGAAAAATGAGAATAATTTTGCCTTAGAGACTTTTAGTATCCTCTCAAAGAAAGAAACTTGTGCATCTGAATTTTTGTATGTGTACCTCAGAAATGTCACTGTTTCATTTGCCTGAGAAACGTTCATCTGTCTATTACACAGCACTTCAATTACATTTTTTTAATCAGTCACAAACTCAGTGCCCATTGTTAAGACTGTGCTTAAAACTTCTCTAAGTTGGAAAATTCACTTCTTATTCTCCCAGAGATCTGCCTGAGCAGAGTCTTAAACTTGTTTTTTGAGGCCTCCTCATGCAGAGCTCCTGGGCATCACAGGTGGGAGATCCTTTGTTCAGAGCTCAGCACTTGCCTTGTGAGGGTTTTTAAATGTGAGGTGGTTCTTGCTGCTGGATTAACTCCCATTACACTGAGGAATTGTCAAGGGCTGGTGAGGGTACAGGTTTTGTCTGTATTTAAATAAAGATTGCCTTTTAAAAAGCTCTTTGATACATAAAGAAGGAATTGTATTTGTTTTCTCTATAACAAAGGAGAAATGGTCAAATAGGGGAGGCTGGGGCTTGGGGAGTTCACAATTATGAATTTGCTGTGTTCCACCTGAATAAGGTGCAATTAAAATGTAGAATGTGGGATGGTTATTTTTTAAGAGAATGACATTTCATTTTCTTTGGCAAAATGCAAAACATTTCTGAGGCTTAATCCTCTTTGCTCCTCTTCTGCCTGTGAGTTTGTGACCCTTCAGAAGCAGGGTGGTAAGAGATAGTGATGCTGGTGCCTTTTTTGTGGAGAAACGAGGAGAAGCAGAGCTGGGGAGGGAAAAGGGAAGTCCTGACACAGTCCCTGAGGGGTGGTGTGAGATGGGTGACAGCAGTGGCTTTCTTATTTTTGGAGTGCCACATTTTCTTTAAATTCTGCTAAAGCACCTGTCCATAATTCATGAACTTTTTACTGATGTTTGGAATCTGCTTTTTAAATCTTCTTTTTGTGGTTTATGTGTGAAAGCACCGCTGTGGTTGTGAACACTGGGAGCTCTCACCTCAAGCTTCCGTAGTTCTGGGCTTGAACTCCCAGTGCAAGAGCAAAAAAGTTACTTTTTATCACAAAACCATCCTGCCACTGGCACCCTGCTGTCTTTCCATAGCCTGGACATCCTTCTCAGGCCACAAGGTTGGTGGGTTTCTGTTGGAGAAAGAAGGGCTGGGAAAACAGAACTCATCCTATTAAGGGGAAAATGCAGCCCCAGGGTGAAATTTAATGTCCAAGGCTGGGCTTGGGACGAGCTGTTCTGCTGGAAGGTGTCCCTGCCCATGGAATGAGGTGCTCCCTGAGGTCCCTTCACCCCAAACCACTCCCTGACTCTGCAAACACCTTCCCTGTGCAGGTCTGGAGGTGCCTTGGGTGTTCCTGATGGGCTGTGCCAGCCGGGAGCACGCGGAGAGCCAGGAAAGCTGGCTGTGAAATGCTGCCCTGCTGGGCTGTGGCTGCGGGGTCTTACCAAGGCTGTGCAGCTCCTCCTTGTGCCAGGCCCTGATGTCACCGTGCAAAAGAGGAAACAGGAGCACGAGCACAGGGCTCAGACTCCACCGCTTCACTGCGACAAGTTGGTGGCAGAAAGACCAAGGCAAATCCCACTTGCACACATCATTTCTCACTTCTAGCCGCCAAAAGGGCTTTTTTTTGTTTTTATTCTGTCCTCCTTTTATCTTGTTATCTCAGATACTATCTTAAGTGAGAACCTTGTTCACAAGCTGTAGGGGCAGAGCTGTCAGATGGACTTTGCTGAGGGGGAGTTCCCAGTGCCCGGGCACGGCTCGAGGGTCCCCACCCCGCTGTGATTCTCTGCACGGCTCCAGCTGGGGAATGGCAACTATGGATGCAAGCCCAAGGAGCAACGCAGCTGCAAAGGTACGTCTGGATTTTGGGGTGGGGAAGGGTTTGATGTTTGAATTCAGTGGGATTCTTGGTGATGGGGAGTAGCACTGATGGGACACCTTCAGTTTCTGCATGGCAAGAGAGATATTGAGGGGCTGGAGAATTCCTGAGAGAGCTGGGAATGGGATGGAGAATTCCTGAGGGAGCTGGGAATGGGATGGAGAATTCCTGAGGAGCTGGGAAGGGGCTCAGCCTGGAGAAAAGGGGGATCAGGGGGGCCCTTGTGGCTCTGCACAACTCCCTGCCAGGAGGGGACAGCCCCAGGTCGGGCTCCTCTCCAGGGAACAGGGACAGGAGCAGAGGGAACGGCCTCAGGGGAGCTCAGGGTGGGCAGCAGCAGGAATTTCCCCATGGAAAGGGTGGGCAGGGATTGGAACTGCCCAGGGAGGTTTGGATCCCCATCCCTGGAGATGTCCCAGGAATTTCTGGAGGTGGCACTGAGTGCTCTGGGATGGGAACAAGGTGGGGATTTGGCACAGCTTGGAGGTCTCAGCTCTTTCCCAGCCTCAGTGATTCTGTGAAATGTTTGGGTTCCTTAGGGGGACAGAAGGCTTTTTGTACCTGATGTCCCCCTGTGCTTTCCACGGTGACAAAAACTGGGAGAAAAGTCTTCTTGGTGAGGATCCTGAATAAAGCAGGATTGAAAACAAATACCCAGAAATAACCACATTTGTGAAATTATAAAGATACAATGTCAGGGTTCCACGTCACTGCTATGCTGCAGTGACATTAGAGATCCTTTCCAGAGACTTCCAGTGACAGCCCTGCTGCCCTCTTGCACGACATAATTTCTTTATTACATGCAAACCAGAAAACATTTTGAAACACTCTGTGTTCCTATTTTGAGAGACTGGACCCAGTGTATAAGGTTTGTTACATTTATTTCTGTATCCATATTCCATCTAGATTAGTTTTATACAGATCAGAGCCCTGCTGCAGCTGCAAGGGTTGGAGAATGCTGAAATCTTGATTCAAAGTCAGTGCCTTGCTGTCCTGCTGTCTGCAGGTCTAATAAGTGTCATGGAATTAAGATTTTTATCGTGGATTATGATCTCAGTGTTTACTGTAAATAAACTGCCAGCTGGAAATTTCATAGAAAATGTAGTGGGGGGGAAAGCTTAATAGGAGCTCAGTGAGTCATTCTTTTACATTCAAAATTTTCCATCAAGGCTTGTAAAGATTAAGGGGCTACTATTCACATTGAGTCATCAGCAATTGATGACATTTTTCAGTAATTGAGTAATTTAAAAAAAAAATCAGTAATTAAAAAAATAATCAGTAATTGAGGACATTTTTCATCTCTATACAGAGGAATTTTCTTTTTCTAGATATATGTCCAGTTCTCTTGAGTGGATTGTCAATAAATCAATGTAATGGTAGCAATCTGATTTCCTGTTGTGCTGCAAGCATTTTAGACATGGCCAGAGCCACCCAACTTCACCTGAGTGATAAAAAAACCAAACTTATTTCTGCAATATCATTATAAATAATCATCATCAATCTGCAACATTTTTATAAGGCCCCCACCACCCTGGCAGTACTGCTTATCATAATATTTGAATAATATAAAAACAAAAAGGGTTGGTTTTTCTTTCTGCTCTCTGGACTCCTTGAAGCCAACTCTCAGCAGTGTTGCTGTGACTGGAAATGCTCTGCAATTATCCCTGCACCTGCACGGGGAAAACACCTCTGAAAATGATTTCAGTTTGGGTTCAGGCAGCAAATGTTGTTGTTGTTGGGTTGTTGTTGTGTATCCAGGGGCAGCACAGGAAGCGTTGCAGCCCTTGCTGCAATTTCAGACCCTGTGAGCTCCACGGGCTCCTGCAGTGGGGCAGCTTTGGCTGAGCTGCTGCCAGAGGGAGAATGGGAGAGTGTTTGGATGTGTGTGAAGTGGATCTGGAGTTTGTCTCTCCTAAAATGCCCCGTTCACATCTTCCCACCTCACCCACAAATACAGCGAGGGGAATGACAGAGATTGTGCCCTGTGCCCTGCTCAGGTGAGAGCTCACCTGCAGAGCTGCCCTGCCCTGGGGTCTGGAAGGAGCTGGAGCTGCTGGAGAGGGCCCAGAGGAGGCTCCAGGATGATCCCAGGGATGGAGCAGCTCTGCTGGGAGGGCTGGGATTGTTTACCTGAGAGGAGAAGCTTTGGGGTGAGCTCAGTGTGTCCTGAAGGAGCCAGGAAAGATGGAGAGAGAGGATTTCCAAGAGATGGAGGGACAAGACACAGGGAATGGCTTCAAAGTGACAGAGAATAGGTTTAGATTGGATTTTAGTAAAAATTCCTTCCCTGTGAGGCTGGGGATGCCCTGGCACAGCTGTGGCTGCCCCTGGATCCCGGGCAGTGTCCCAGGCCAGGCTGGACACTGGGGCTGGGAGCAGCCTGGGACAATGGGAGGTGTCCCTGCACAGCAGGAATCCCCTCTGGGGTTTACTCATGGGAACATTTAGTTGTATTTGAAAGCAGATCTGTGGCCACAAGTTGTGGGTTTGGTATTTCTCCATCATTTCAAATGCTGGAGCACCTGAAAAACTCCAGGGTAGCAAATGAATGGCTCCTAATCACCTGCATGGAGTGTCTGCTTCTGATATTAAAATAAAAAAAAAAGAAAGAAGAGAAAAACCACAAAGGCATTGACATGGGCTGCTTTGTGCCACGAATTCTTTCTCCTCTGGACAGCAGCTTGTTTGCTCCCAGACCAGGGGTGTAAATTTTGTTGCTGAGTCTTTTAAATTCAGCATTTTCCATTCAAGATATCAAAGTGTTTTCTAGCTACAGGATTGTGGCTTTGAGAGCCAGTGTCTAATTTAATCTTGAAGTACTGTGGAAAGAGGAAGGAAAAGGCTTTTACCAGAGAAAAGCCAGTGTGTACAAAGGCAAAAGCAGAAAATTTGCAAACCCCAAGAATATCCTGAGTCCAAAGTGGTAAAACCTGTGCACCAGCATGACGTGGACTCAGTTGTTGCCAAGCAAATAACAACCATTAATAATTTTAAATAACATTGTACCTTAATAATAGTCAAGGATTTTTTAGAATAGTCCAAGAAACAAAACCCTTCATCTGCAGGTCATGTTCAGCTTTCCTCCTCGGGTTTTCTGCCTCTGCAGGGGGAGGTTGTTTTGCAGGGGGTTTATAACCACAGAGGGGTTTTGTTCAGTTTTATAGAGATCAGTGGAAAAGTCTATCAAACCTCACATCACTTTGAAGTTAAAAAAAAAATAAAATAAAAAAACAGAAGGACAACAAACCAGGAGTAAAAAATGCTGCTGCAAAAACGGTTCCAAATACAATCCTCTTCCTGGGATTTCTGCTCAGAGCAGGGAAGGCTCTCCCTGCAGGGGAGTCTGTGTGTCCTGCACATCACCAGCTGCAGCCCAGTGGCTCCCTGGAGAGGATTCTGCTACGTAATGAGCTCCCCCCATTCCCAGAGCAGCTTTCCTGGGCTCCCAGTGAGCAGGAGGAGGCAGAGGCTGAGCTTTCCCTCTCCAGGCTCCCAGCCAGAGCCTCCAGTGCTGCCTGTCCCACTGGCAGGGCTGGGGACACCATCCTCCTCCTCCTCCTCAGGTGATGGACTAACAGGGAAACAGGCAGCAAAATGAAGGTCAGTGTAAGTACTGGGCTCTTTTCTTTCTGCTGCAGCTCATTGATGACTTTTCTGATTTCATTTGTAGTGGATGGAGGGTGAAATCTGTGTCTGGCAGGGTCTCTTTGCAACGTGTGTGTTCAGCTGATGGGCACATCACTAACACACAGTGGTCCTAATTTTAAAAATATCATCCAAATGAACCCTTTCTCAAGAACAGCAGTGAATTTGGATTATATTTGTATTATCAGTGGCGGAGGAGGGTGAGGGTTTTTTTTCTGTTCATTGAGTGATAATAAGTTTATTAAAAATTATCAGGAATGACTCAGACTGGTCACTTCCACATTCTCTTGGAAAAAATGAGGTTAAAAGTTCAGCTGTATATTACCTCAAAAAATATGATGTTTTTGCATTGATTCCTAGAAAATGGGTAATGGAAACATCTCAAGAATTGAGGTCACTGTGTGATGAGGAAAATGCTAAGTAATTTCAGTCTTTGCACTGAGGGTAAGGACTGGCCACATCCTGCAGAGCTGTCTGCAAGGAGAACTGGAGCTCAAAAGAGGGAAGGAGTGCTCATTTTTAGGAAATACTGTTTTCTGCTGGTGTAGGAGGGGGACAAGTGATGGATCAAACCCATTTTGCTGTCGTTTGTCACCGGCTCTGCCCCCAGCCCCCAGGCTGGGCTTTGTGCTGAGCTGGGCTGTGCCCAGGGAGGGGCTCAGCTGATCCTGGCAGCTGGGCAGGGCAGGGCTGCGCTGTCACCATGTGTCCTGTGCTGTTACCATGTGTCCTGTGCTAATGACAGTCCAGGAGCAGGGTCCAGCTGCTGCCTGGATGAGGGGATTCACACCAGTGCTTAGGCCAGGTGGAAAACACACTTTGTCCAGAGAAATATTACAATTTCAGTGATGCTTATTCAGAAACCATCCAATTCTCAATTTATTCAAGATATTTAATTCATTTGCTCAGAAACACGACCTTTGCAGGGCTGTGCAGGGGGTGAAAGCAAGGTTTGGGGTAAGTCCCAGGAATCCGCAGCTTTGGGAATTGTGCTGCTGATTTTTGTGAATCAGAGCCCCCCACCCTGACCTCAGCCTCTCCACTGCTGCCACACCATGGAAAAAGGGCACAGCACACAGGGACAGAACCCTGACACCTCCAGCAGCAGGAATTCATGAAAATTTTCATTTTTCAAAGAAAAATGTGCCATTTGCTCCTGCTGGGATTCCCTGGGAATGTTTTGCCTGATCCATAGGCAGGGAGAGAAAGGAGGACCCTGCTCTGAGGAGGACACTTGTACTCAGCAGGACTTTCTGCATCTCTAAAACCACATTTAGAAATAAATGCAGTCAGGAGTAATTAAGACACTAAAAGGTTTAAAAAAATCAAAAAACCTTAAAGTGATTGGGTGCATATGGGAGGAAAAAAAAGGTTTGAGGACCCAAAGCTCAGGAATCCTCACACAAGGGAGTGTTTGGAGCAGCAGGAAGTAGAAGTTTATTTTCTCTTGAACTTGGGCATGAGAGCACTCATGTAAAAATGCTGTGAGTGGAGTGAAATCCTGGCTGCACTTGTCCAATTCTGGTGATTTTAACATAGCTAGGATTTGATTAAATTTATCTGTGGAGAAAAGAGAGTTTGGGGGAAATTAAGAGAACTCCAGCTTGTAATTCCCACCTCTGCAGCACTGCCTTGGTGAAGCTGCAGGATTTGTAAGCTTGAATTTTTTAAGTGGTGGTTTCTGTATTTGATCAAAAACTGATTTGACCATTTAGAATTCAAAACCTGCTTCCACCCCCACAAAATCAATTAAAGCCATAAAAGCAAGTCCTGATGTTCATTCCTCCTTGAAGCTCACACAAAACTTCTGTATGAGCTTTTCCAAAATACAAACAAAACAAAAAAAAATGCAGAAGGACTTTCTGCAAGTCACAAGAAATGCTGCACATCAGGTAGAGAATGATCTGAGCTTTTAAGGTAAATTCTGCTCCTTTCCTGTGGATGTTGATGTGAACTCTCCACAATTCACTGGGCAGAATTTGACTCAACGTGGTCTGGGGTTTAAAAGGGAATTCTCAGGGAAGCCTGTTCCCAGCTAATGGATGATGGAAATGTTTATTCCTGCAGCTTTGCTGGGAGGTGAAGAGATTAACTGGAAGCTGCTCTGTAAACATGTCAGAGGTGTCACTGATGCATGAGCAGAGCTGTTTAGCAAACACAGCCCACTGCTCTATCTCTTCCTCCTCAAATATTTTAAGTCCCACTTTCCTGCAGTGAAAGAGCTCACACATGTATTGATGTGCAACATGAGAAATATTTCTCTTGATCCACAAAAACTCCCAGGATTAACCTGTCTCTATTTACATGATGTCAATAGGGGTTGTTAAGAAGCAAATTGAAGATAATAAGTGAAAAATAGCATTTTTATCCGAAATGCTGTGAAATAGTGCAGTACCCATTCACATGAAATAATATAGGGTAGCAAACTGAGATTTCTAAATACAAACTGAGTGGGATGGGGGCATAGAGAAATTATTTTGTGAGGCTTGTGGGCAAGATGCTCAAATTATCACGTGCTGTACATCATTGTGCTCATTTTGATTTTTCTAGTAATGTTTGTATATATTTTATAATGATATTTTTTTTTCTGTTGCATGGTCCTAGACACTGAAGATCAGGCTTGGGATAGGAGAGGCATCAGGAGATTTTAGTAACAGTGGGATGTCCTTTCCTTAGCATAAATATCTATTGTGTACACAGAGCACAGATGTCAGTCTGAGGGTATAAAATTTTACATGATAGAACTGTGCACTGATCAGCTTTACTGCTCCCAATTACAATTTCTCCATTAATAAACATGAGGCAGCAGCTTTCACTCCTATGGCTCCCCAGGGCTGCCAAGGCTCTATAGAGGGACCAGTGCTGGATAAGGACCTGCAAACAGCAAAGATGTAAAAAGTCCAATTTGGGAGGGGAATTACCCTCTCCACATCTGAGCCTCACTCCAATAAAGGAGATGCACTTCAGCTACAGCAGAACTTTTGAAGTGAAGCTGTGCCAGAGACCCTGCACTGTGAATCCCTTTGGGGTGTGACCCCCTTGCTTTGCCCTGGCAGGGCTGTGAGCTCTGGGGTCCCCGTGCCCTGGGGAGGAGCTGCAGGGGACATTTTTTCCTCTTTTCCAGGTCTGTGCTCTGTCACCAGCTTAAACCCACTCAGTGAGAGCAGAGCCCCAGCACTGCCTCTCAAAGTGCTTTTAGGATGTTCTTTGTCTTAGGAGAGGTTTTACAAGGCTGGGATGGGGATGAAGCGCAAGCAAAGAAGGAAAATCTCTTGAGCCTCACCTGTGCTGCTTTGGTGCTTTTTACACGTTGGTTATTTAAGGACTCAAAGCACCCCAGAGCTCCACAAGCCCTGCCTGGGGAGGACACACTGGCCAGGCAGAGCTCTGCAGGCTAACAGGGAAAATGCAGCTCCCAGAGCCCCCCAGCACAGCACAGCACAGCACAGCCCCCTCCCCTGAGCATCCCCCAGGGCTCTGGATCCTGGGAATGCAGGGCTTGTTTACAGTCAGGGGCAGGTCAGGGATGCCTCTGCTCACAGAGAGGAAGGGGCTGCCACAGTGATGCCTCACACATGTCCTGGGGAGCTGGGAGAGCATCAGGGCTGGGCTCTGTCCCACAGCCCCTCGGGGATGGTGCAGAGCTGCACTGCAGATAACCCCATCCCCTGGCCCTGCACACAGACACTCCTGCAGCTTCTGTCTGTGGTGCTGGGCACTTCACTGAAATCCTGAAATACTGAGAGTGGACAGCAAAGATGTGCTCTCCAACTCCACAGTATCCAGTGCTTGTCCTGAAACTTGGAATTTAATTAAGCCCTGCCCTAGCTGGAAAACCTTTGGGGTTTTTGTTTTTGTTGTTGTTGTTTTCCTCGTTTTTAATCTCTTCTTTTTAAGAGCTCTGCTTGTCCAAGGTCTGACAATCTCTCAGTTCAGTCATGTTCAGTCAGTTCACTTCTCCAGTCAAAGTCTTCATTTTTCCATTCCAGCTCTCTGTATGGGCTATGAGATGATCCATGAACAGATCTGTTTTCTAGGTAGGTCAGGTTCCCCAGAGTGCCCTATGATTTAATTGATTAATTAATTAATCTCCTGCTTGGTTTGATTTGGGATGGTTCTAGAGGTCCCTGGGTTTGTGTTGATTACAGATGTGAGCCCACATGCCTTGGTGTGAGCTCCAGAAATGCAAAATCTGAGCCACTGTGTTCTGCCTCAGCCTGGCCTCTGGCCCTGGGATGTTTGCCCATCATTATTGGCCAAGCCAAAGGAACGAGTGCCTTGAGCAGGGACCCCTCTGATGGGAAGGTTTGGTTAGAAAATTAGGCTCAGCAGCATCTTCAGCATGTTGTTTCCACAGGAAGGGGGAAACGTCAATATTTAGATGCTTTTTAAAACCACAGTGTGAGACACTGTGAGCTGTGTGGGTGCCATAGGAAGGGCAGCCTTGCTGTGTGTGCCCCGGCCAGGCTCAGATCCGAGCCCAGCCTTCCTGACCCTTCACCCATTTCCTGCCTGGCCTTGGATAAGGCTCATCATGTTGGAAAAGGGGGAGAGCTTTCCTCTGCCACCCTCCTCGGGGCTGAAGAAGGGGTCTGTCCTTCACAATTGTGTTTGTAGAGCATCCAAAGCCCAGGATGCAGCAGTGCTGATGACTAACAGGAATTTTGGCTCTTCTCCCTTGGTTTTAAGTGCAGAGCCCAGCCCCGCCCCAGGGGGGGATTCCTGGGGGTCTGACTCCAACATTTGGCATTGTCCCAATCGAAAGTGGACTCCCATGCTCGGAGCAAAGCCAGGCTGTGCCATGAGGCCAGAGGGGCTGCTGCACGCCCCTGGCAGCTGTCCTTGTCCCACAGAACTGCCATTGTCCCTGGGCACCCCGAGCGCCCCGCGCCTGCAGCCCTGTCGCCAGCTGCGGGGACAAACTGGGGCTCTGCTGCTGCCAGCTGCTCCTCCACAGCAAATGCTCTGCACAAAAATACAAGGCATCACGTTTCCTATTTGGGTGCTATCTCTCTGGACATTACTTGCACTTTCTGATAAGAAATTCATGCTGATGCACAGCCAGTGTCCCACTGACTGGGAAGCAGACAGTCCTGTTTTAAAGCTGAGAGCAAAATCTATCTTGTGCTGAAAAAAACCCTAAAAATAACATCCACAGTTTTCTTTACCCTTTGCACAAAGGTGACTAAAGCTACCTGCTGGCTCTGGCTGCCTCTACATCCCTGGAAGTGTCCAAGGCCAGGCTGGACAGGGCTTGGAGCACTCTGGGACAGTGGAAAGTGTCCCTGCCATGGCAGGGGTGGGAGGAGATGAGCTTTAAGGTTCCTTCACACCCAAAGCATTCCATGATTCTGTGATCTCGTAATGAGTCAGTATGAGATGAAGAATTCACAGAATGACAATGGGGAAAGCACCTATTTTTCATATAGGGATCACAGAACCATTAGGGTTGAAAAGAACCTCTGGAAATCAACCGTGCTGCCAAGGCAGGGTCACCTGGAGCAGGTGACACAGGAATGCATCCAGGTGGGGTTGGGGTGTCTCCACACCCTCCTGGGCAGCTGTTCCAGGGCTCTGCCACACTCATGGAAAGAGGTTCTTACTCATTGTTAGGTGGAACTTCTTGTGTTTTAGCTTTCAAGTCAAAAGTATGTAAGTCTAATATAATAAATCTAAATAATGAAGATTAGCAGTGCTCTTCAAGAGCCTTGAGCAAGAAAAGGCCATGAAAAAACAGATCACAGTAATCTTATTATTGTCTATTTCTTGCACTGAACGTAGCATGTTGAATCCCAGAAATCTGGAGTTTTTGACCTTTCTGTGCTTTCAGGCACAGACCCCCTGGAAAACATTCTTTTGACCTGAGGCCTTGGAGAAGGCTTGTAAATATGAGTGGTGAAATAGAAATCACAAGTGTGTAATGAATTAGAAGTGTGTGCTTTCAAAGGGTGATGGGTTTAAAATTTGAGGTTTTTATAGTACAGTAATATAGTATAGTAACATAGTATAGTAAGATGGAGAGTTTTGGGCATTGTCTCCTTTGTTCATCTTCCTTCTTCCTTCTTCTTCATGGGTTTCAGGTAGTAGTTTCTGGTTAGCCAGTCAGTGTCACTCTGAGGGTCATGGGAATCTAGTTATTGGGTCAAAAGTATAAATAATACAGGTGTTAATTCTCTATTGGACTGTTTAGCCTTAAAGGACCTTGTAGCAGTTGCCTCTGTGGCCATTTTGCCTACTTCTAGCAAGGAGCTGGAGGTGCTGTCACACTCTCTGTACTTTCTGATAAGATATAATAAACATCCAAGCCCGAACACGAGAAAAACAGTTTCAACCAAGTTTCTGTTAATCCTGTCTCTGAGAAGAAGACAGAGGAGGCTGATTAACAAAACACTAATTAGGTGGTGCAAAGCCCCAGCATCGCTGCCTACAGCAGCAGACACAAAGTGCCACGGCTTAACTCTGAATACAGTGCTGGAGAGGGGCTGTTCATGTGGAAAGGGTGGGTGAGTTAAACCCAGACAGAGGTGCTGAGCTGGGAACACTGTGGGGTGGGTGAGTTAAACCGAGATGGAGGTTATAAGCTGGGAACACTTTGAGGTGGGTGAGTTAAACCGAGATGGAGGTTATAAGCTGGGAACACTTTGAGGTGGGTGAGTTAAACCGAGATGGAGGTTATAAGCTGGGAACACTTTGAGGTGGGGGAGGTAAACCAGATAGAGGTGCCAAGCTGGGAACACTTTGTGGTGGGTGAGTTAAACCGAGATGGAGGTTATAAGCTGGGAACACTTTGAGGTGGGTGAGTTAAACCAGATAGAGGTGCCAAGCTGGGAACACTGTGGGGTGGGTGAGTTAAACCCAAATGGAGGTGGCGAGGTGGGAACACTGTGGGGTGGGTGAGTTAAACCCAGACAGAGGTGGTGAGCTGGGAACACTGTGGGATGGGTGAGTTAAACCAGACGGAGGTTATAAGCTGGGAACACTTTGGGGTGAGTGAGTTAAACCAGACGGAGGTGGCGAGCTGGGAACACTTTGGGGTGCGAGGAGCCACGGCGTGGGCGCCACACTGACATGACAATGGCGCTGTGTCCCCAGCACAGCCTGGCCAAGGCGCTGTACGACAACAAGGCCGAGTGCTCGGACGAGCTGGCGTTCCGCAGGGGCGACATCCTGACGGTGCTGGAGCAGCACGTGGCGGGCAGCCGGGGCTGGTGGCGCTGCTCCCTGCACGGCCGCCATGGCCTGGCCCCCGCCAACCGCCTGCAGCTGCTGCCGGCCCACGGCCACCAGCCCACGGAGCCCACGGAGCCACACGGCATCTACCAGGTGCCCTGCACGGCCAAGGCCGTGGTGCTGTCGGACACCTACGAGAAGATGGAGGGCTGGGTGCAGCCGCCGGCCGTCCCTGCCCAGGCCGTGTACCAGGTGCCAGCCCTGGCGGCGCAGCTGCTCAGCAAGAGGACCAAGCGCTCCACGCAGCAGGTGAGGATGCGGGCAGCTCTGAAAACAGCCGATTTAAACAGATTTATCTATGTAACATCGCATTAACATTAATGGCTTGGGTTTTGTAACGTTTTTGTGCCCCCGTGTGAAACACAATTTGGGTGTGTATGGGTTACCTCCAATATAAGTGCAGATGATCATGGCTTAAGGCTGTGGGAAAACCCTTGCGGTAGTAGTGAGTAAGAAACCACCCCCAGAATCCTCCAGTCCCAGTGTGTTCATCATTGCCAGAAAGCTCTGGTGGTGCAGCTGCTCAGCAAGATGACCAAGCGCTCCACACACCAGGTGAGGATTGAGGCAGCTCTAAAAACAACAATCTATGTGACACCACATTAACATTAATGTCTTGATTTTTGTACCGTTTTTGTGCCCCCATGAGAAACACAATTTGGGTCAGCTCCAATGTAAGTGCAGATGACCGCAGCTTAAGGCCGTGGGAAAACCCTTGCGGTAGTAGTGAGTAAAAAACCACCCCCAGAATCCTCCAGTTCCAGTGTGTTCATCATTGCCAGAAAGTTCTCTGCTTCCCTTGTTATCATTGGTTCCTTTCTGCTGCAATAATTTCAATATTCCTAATCGCCTTTCTTTATTGGATACCCTCCCTAAACCCTGCCCTAATTCCTCCCCTCCCCCAAGTTCCTAAATAGCCCTGCCCTGCCCTAACACCTATTTTTTGCCATTTGCCCTTGTGCATGGACCTAGCCTCCCTGTGCCATCTTTCCCAGTTTGTTCAGTACAAACTGTTCAGCTTGCTGTTTGTTATTTTCTAGTATTAAAGTTTTTTAGTTCCTGAACAATCGGGTCAGATTTTCTTTCTGCATAAAATCACCAAGTTCAGTGAAGCCCCCAGCCCTAACAGCCAGGTTAGGAAGGATCAGAGGCTACATGGTTCCACAATTCAAACTTTTATACAAAGAGGGTTTTGGTAAATCTCTGCTTTGTTGCAGATGTTCTTGCAGGTACTGCACAAAGCCCAGAAGGTTTAATGGAAGCAGTAGTTTACATTGGTATGTAAAATACCAATTTGGTATGTTAAAACAACCACTGGGAGCGAGGAAATAAGAAAGCCTGAGATTTTCAGCGGAGTTTGCAGCAGAAGAATGATGGTGTTTAGGAAACTCCCATCAGTTTATAGCATCATGTGAGAAATGCTGCTCTGGGCAACAGATGAGAGTCTTGATATTCTGTACTACCTCACCTTTCTGACAGTTTAAACCAGCTGTAAAACAGGGCAGGAAGTAAAGAATATGCCATTTGTTTGGGAGAACCCATAAATGATTTCCAAAGTTAAAATAACAAGACACAGAACTTTCTCCTCTGACAGACCCCAGCACGCAGCCATTTAGAGTCACCCGGGCACACGTGGGGTCTTTGCATCCATCTGCACAGGAACATGATTCATAATTCTTTAAAAATCACCCTTTGGTGTGTGACTGCTGGGTTTGGTCTGGCTTTTACTGTCTCCAGCAGCTCAGCAAGCTCACAATGCTGCTGCCTCTCTCTTGTGCTGTCACTTGCACAAAGCAGCAGCCCCTGCCAGACATGCAGAAGGACACAAAGTTTTATTGTGGCCCCTCAACCAGTTTCACTCCCACCCCGTTTTTGCTGCTACTGAGACATTGACCAAGGTGTACAGGAGGAGAACTGCCACCAGTTCCCCCAGTTATGGAGGAGAACAAACTGGTTTTCCAGGGTTTCACTGCAGCTCCCTGGCCTGGCTCTTCCTTCTCCCAGCTCCCAGAATGTGTCTGGCATTCAAACAAAACACATACATGGAATGTGCAATTTGATTACATGTCACTGGTTTTTAAGATCAAAACCTTGTGCTTTCCTCAAAAAAATGAGAAGGGAATGTTTCATAATGAAAGGGAAATAGAGCAGGTGGGGACAGAGTTCAAGCAAGAGGTTTTGTTCAGAGCTCTCCAACCCTGGGTGGCTCTTTATTCTGTGTATGGAAATCACATTAGAAATTCTAATTGGAAAAGGAAAAGGAAGAAAATTCAGCTATATAGTGGTTTAGGCTGATTTAATGATCGTTTGATTTATGGGGCTCATTCAGCCACCTTTCCTCCTGCTGTGTGGAAGGCCAGTCATAGAAAGCTCATGGCTGCTTCCTGCTGGGTGGCAGGTGGGTGCTGGAAAACAACAAACTCAGGGCATCCCTGGTGACCAAAACCTCATTTTCAGCTCTGCAGCTGCAGTGCACAACCATAACTCAAACTCAAACTGAGTACAGCTACAAGAGACTCTTGTGCTTGCTATGATCTGATTTCTCCACGTTCCTGACCCTAAAGGAGCCATTTCCAAACTGAACCAGAGATTGGCATCAATTTTCCACGTTGTGCCAGCAAATCAGGTGGAAAATGTCATCTATTCATTATGTGGATGAATGGTCTGGCAGAAGAGCTCCTTGGCCCTCCCTGTCCCATTTAACAAATTTATCCACCTAAGCCATGTCTAGTCTAAGAATGACAAAGAATGAAGAATGAAAAAGAATGAAGAATGAAAAAGAAATGTCCCAGCCTCTGATGATGATCCAGAAGTTGAGAGTGGGGCTGCCTGTGGCAGTGTCCCAGCTGTCCCCACACCAGCTGCACCCTGGTGGTCACAAGCTGTCCCCAAGGCAGGGGAGCTCAGGGAGCACAGAGCGATCCAGACCATCCCCAGAGATCCTGTGGCACAGCTGGCAAAGCTCCTGGCATACTCAGCTGTCCCCTGAGCAGCTGGGAAAAGCCACTGTGAGTCTCTGAGGGAGCTGATTGACAGCAATGATTCAAAAAGAAATCCCTCAGAGCCTGGGTGTTTTCACCCCACAGAGAAACCTCATTGCTTCTGCCTCACACACAGGGCACGTTCTGGTTCTACTGTCACTGACAGGACCTCAGAAAGAACCAGGATGTGATATCCAGTGAGTTTCCTTCTTGCTGGATTCTCAGATTTGTCCATCTGGAAGCAGACCTGGGCTAAGGATGGTTTTCTTGACACCTCTTATCTTTTACCCTTTCACTCAGGGAAGCTGTGCCTCTGTTTGCTGATATCCAGGATTCCCCATCCCTGGAAGAGTTCTAGGCCAGACTGGAGGGGGTTTGGAGCAACCTGGGATAGTGGAAGGTGTCCCTGGCCTTTGCAGGGAGTGGAACAGATGGTTTTAAGACCCCTCCCAACCCAAACTATTTTGTGATTCTGTGATTCTCTGTCACAGAGCACTAAGGGGATTTGTCTTCACTCCTCATTCTGTTTTCAGATGAGAGCTGAACCAGGCAGAGTGGAGCTGCACTCTTCTTCCTCTACCATATCTCCCCCTTTATGTTTAGTTGCTGCAGGATTTGCACAGTGGGAATCACTCCCTCCAGTTAAAACCAGTGACTGTAATATCTCACCCCAGCAGTGTTTCTGGAAGTCATGGTTTGCAATGGCCCATTTATAAATTAACTGAGGCCAGCCAGGCTAAAGGCAGGCTGGATGAACAAAATTCCATGTTTTGGTGGTTGATTTTACAAAAGAAAAGTCCTAAGCCAGCATTCATATTTTGTGACATTAATTGTCCCACAGATCTGGTCACGACAAAGATATAATTCCCATACTGGACTTCCCTGTTTATGGAGCAGGACAGGACATCAAGGTTTACTCCTTCCAAATGAGTCAATCTTTCATAACTACAGAATAATGCTCAGCCAACAGTTTTTTGCTGCTCTTACATTAAATTGGCTTGACCCAATGACTGTGGGCTTGGAGAAGTCAAAATTTCCACACTTCCTTTTTTAAGTGGTTCTGCTTTTGGGCAGATAAAAGGTTTAAGTGATAACTGCAGCTGGATTTTCTCCAAATCTTTTCTGGTTAGTAAGGCAGATTGTCTTTGATATGTATGTGCCACTTCAGATCTTATCCAAAATGTACCAGAAATGCTGGCAAAGGAGAATTATTTGGGAATAAACATCCTATTGTTGTAAGGTCAGTTCCTGTGTCTCCCCTCTGGTGAAGAGCTGAAGGTTTTTTATCACTTAAGAATGATTACTCCAACAGTATCCTGCCAATGCAGTTTTATCTTTATTCTTATTTTATCTCCTCTCCAAGCACCTGTTTACCCTCCCGAGAGCCTCCCGGGCTTCAGCCCCACACATCAGGGGGGAGGTGTATGATGTCCCCTCCATGCAGCCCTGCAGGTCCCTGCTACCACAGGTGAGTCCTGCCCCTCTCCCACAGGTGAGTCCTGAGTCCTGTCCCTGCCCCCTCCCTGCAGCTGGCACCCTGGAGCACCTCAGAGTAGATCTGCAGGTCAATTCTACTGTCACTCTCTTTGCTTTTTGTAAAATTGGGAAGAAAAACATCTATTTTTAGCTCAAAACCTCAGTTCTCCTGAGTTTCTTCAACATTTAGAGTGACATGTCTTAAATCTGGTGCGTTTCTAATAAACACTTCCATTTTATTCTTCAGTGAGGGATTTCCCGGTGGATTCCAAAGCACAGAAGTTGACACTACTGAGTTCTCTGTACCAGTGTCAACCTCTCTGCCTTGGAATCATTGAGGAAATGTGGTGGTGTCATTTGGTCAGGGTGATTTGGGGATGTTTAGAGAATAGTCACATGTTCAGCAAGAAACTGTCACCCCCACCACCCTCCTCCTGGGAAAAGCACTCTCTGGATTTGGTCACCATGACGTGTCCTGTTACACAATCCTGTCCTGGGTGCTGTCCCACTCCCATGGAGTCAGTGAATGTCACATTTCCTCCACCTCTGAGGCTGGTCACCAGGATGGGACAGCCACCACCCCCAGCCCTGTCCTGTCACCTCCCACACAAAGGTGTGAGTGGCACTGGAGCAGTCCAGGGGCCTCCCCACGCCCTGCTGCTCCCTGGCACTGCCCAGTCATTGTTATCCACAGATTTCCTGGAGTCACCCCCTTTGTGTGAGGGGGTGATCCCTGCTCAGACCCAAACTTCTCATGTATCAAAGCCTTTGATCCCACCCAAGGGCCCAGTGGGCTCTAAAAAGGATTAAAATAAACTTTTTTTTTTTTTTTCCTTTTGATCAGAGTGGTGCCACTCCCCCCAGCACACGGAAGGACTCTGTGCTGGGCAGATCCACTGAGAGCTTCCAAGAGAAGCAGCTTTACAACATCCCATCCAAGCCAGAAAAGGCAGGAGCTGGCAGCCAGAAGGACTCACCAGCAGGCAATGTAAGTAAGGCTCGGTGGGCACAGACTAATCTGTCACTCCTGGGATGCCTGGCTTGCAGCAGGGACAGGTTTCCCATCTCTTCCCCACTGTTTTTTAAACAACAAATGGTCCTGGATTTCCCTTTTCCAGCTTAGAGTCCAGCTGTACACACATATATCAAGAAAAGTTTAAATTCACTGAAGATGTTTGAGCAGAGTCAGTGGTGTGTGTTGGGGTTTTATTGCTTGTCAGGGTGTGTGTGTCAGTGGGAAAAAAATCAAGTGTCTAGAGATTTCACTGGCTGGGGACTCTGTTGTAGGAGCTAACCACCTGTGCTCCAAATATTTTACCTTTTATACATGCAGCTTGTGCATGTCAGAAAATAAAAACCACAGGCAGCCTTTCCGTGGTGCCGTTCCATTGACATCAAAGGAGTTGCACACATTTGTGTGCTCTGAGAATCAGTTCTGTTTCTCATTCTTGTTTAAAAAGATGGTTTATGAGCCCTCTGTGCTCTGTTGCAGTTATATGATGTCCCTCCCAAAAGAGAACTCAATGACTCAGAAAATAAATCTCAGAAGAAGTGCTGGGGCCATTACAACACTTTGCCAAACCCTCGGAAGTCCGAATGGATTTACGATATTCCAGTGTCCCCTGAAAATTCTGGATTCAAAGCAAACCCTGCTGGCCAGTGTGTGGAGAAGCAGGTGCTGTATGACATTCCCCCAGCCAGGTACAAGGCTCCAGCCACAAGCACTGAAGCCAAGGTTGGAAATGCACAGTTGTACGACATCCCACCGACGCAGCGGAAATTGCCGCTTCCAGAAATGGCCCTTTACGACGTCCCATCCTCACGGGACCTGCTCCTCCCGCCACAGAACGGCAGCTCTGAGCTGCCCCCCAGCCTCCTGCCTGCCCAGGCTGGCAATCAGATCTCTGAGGAGAACGTTTATGATATTCCCAAAGGTTTGCCCAGTGCTGGGCACTCCAAGAAGGAGATGGAAATCAACGGTGATAGCTCTGGAGACCAAGCACATGGTGCTTCTGCACAGCTCTCGATGGATGCCAGGTCAGAAAACGACAGTTTGTGTGTCTCTAGTGTGGACAGCAGAAGCAGCACTCTCTCCTCATCCTCCAGCTCTTCTGCTGAGTCATCTTCTACGCTGTCACCATCACCAGAGCCTGTCCAAGGAGTCAAGCTGGAGCTGGAAGCAGCCATCGAAACCCTGACTCGGCTGCAGCACGGCGTGTCCAGCTCCATCGCCAGCTTAATGATCTTTGTGAGCAGCAAGTGGAGATTGCAGGAGCACCTGGAGAAAAGCCTGGAGGAGATCCACAGAGCAGTGGACCACATAAAGGTGTCAATGGGAGAGTTCCTGGCCTTTGCTCAAGGCCTGAAGGGAAACGCCTCCAACCTCACGGATAACAACCTGCAGGCCAGAATTAAAAAGCAGCTGGAAATCCTCATGAATTCCTACAAAATATTGACAGAAACAAGGGAAGCTCTCAACAGCTGCAGCTGGTCCCTGGAGGCTTTGGTGCTCAGGAAGCCCCAGAACAACCCTGACGACCTGGATCGCTTCGTTATGGTGGCCAGGACAATTCCAGACGATATCAAGAGGTTTGTGTCCATCATCATTGCCAACGGGAAGCTGCTCTTCAGGAAGAACGAGAAGGAGCAAGAAAAGAAACAACCAAAAGTGAACCCGGAATGCAAAATGGCAAAACAAATCCCAGGGCCAAGAAGAGTAGAAATTGAGTCACTGCAGAGAAATGCTCCTGAGAAATCCAGTCAAAGCCGGGTTCCTGTGGAGAAACCAGAAGAAAATTCCACCGAGGATTGTGATTATGTCCAGTTACAGGTCAGTGACACGGGTGTTCACTCTCTGTATTCTGCACCCTTTTCAGATATTATTATTAATTATCAGCACTATTCACCTTTGAAGCAGTGCCACATTCAGTTTGCACTAAGTCCCATTTTCCAGACTTTATGTAGATCCAGGATTTTGTGACAGCGCTGGATGGCACGTCTACAATGAGCAGTAATTTCAATCAATAAAGAAAATAAAACATTTTTATCATTCTTGCCAGTTCAAATTAATTTGAGAAGCAGGATTTCTTTGGGAGTTAGCAATTTCTTACTTCCCTTTTCTCTCAGTTCTCTTCCTGCCACTAATTTGTGTTTGGCATGACAAGAGATGTTCCTTACTAACTTGAAGTGTCGTGGAAATCCTGTTTTCATAGAAATTAAACTCTGTGTATTATCACATTTAGTTGTTAGAATAATTTTGGATGATTGTTAGAATCTCCTTAGAATTACTAAAATATCTACTATCTCCCTCAGTTTCCCAAAGAAATGCTTATTGTCCTTAAAATTCTTTTGTTTAAATGTTTTGTTGATGTTGGTTTCAGTCTCAGATCTTGCAGGATCAGGTACTACATTTTTAGGAGGAAAAACCTGCAGCTCCTTCTAATAAATTCTCCATTTGTATTTGTAATATGAAGGCTACAGAACAAGTAGTTGTTTCCCCATGAAATAAGAGAAAGCCACATTTATATTTAAATACTTTACGTAGTTGTTTCAACTTTGCTTTCATTTTAATTTGTAACAGGCACAGAAAGTCATTTCAGGTAAAGAAGTAGGAAAGAAGAGTACAGAGTCAAACACAAAGGTATTTCTGACTTTGAAAATATTATTTATGAGGGCTTTCAGTCCCTGATTTCTGTGCTTGCTAAAACTCAGAGTAATTTACATTCAGACACACATCTCTATACACAGAGACCTATTTGCTTCTCAGAGATCATTTTCCCAGAATTGCTGCTGAAAACCTGTGAAGAGCACTTACTTTCCTCAAACAACTCCAGTTTAAAGTCATACAGTTTATTTTATTGCCTTTCAACATCATTTGATATAAGGCTGTGAGAACCAGTATTTCAAAGTATCTTGTCGCGCACTGGCACAAAATTGACTCATGTGCATTTTAATCATTCATAACCCTGATTAAGTCCATTAAAGACCAATGTTTCGTATTATTTGGAAGCTTCAAGGCCAGACTGTGTAAAGGATTGGTGTTTGGCTGCAGCACTTCATGTGCTCTCCATTATTAAAACTGTATTTAGGGGGAAAAAGGCAATCAGGAGAATTTCCAACACTTTATGGAGAGACAAATTACTGTAAAGGCTCCAGGGTGGGGCGGTTTGAAGACCACAAGAATTTAGGGCCGAGCAACCAAAGAAACAACCAGCGTGTGGCACCAGGCTGAATCTATTTTTATTTTAACCCTTTCTCCAGGTTTTGCCATGTGCAAAAAAGACTGAAAATCCCAGCAGGCAGGAGGAGCCTGCCAGGAAAATCCCCCTCCCAGAGCACTGCAGGCTGTGCTTCGCTGCCCTGCACAAAGCCATCAGCGTGTTCACCACCAGCCTCAGCAACCAGCAGCCCCCTGAAATCTTCATCTCCCACAGCAAACTCATCATCATGGTGGGCCAGAAGCTGGTGGATTCTCTGTGCCAGGAAACCCAGGAGAGGGAAGCCAGGAGCGACATCCTGCAGAGCAGCAGCCGCTTCTGCAGCCTCCTCAAGAACCTGGCCCTGGCCACCAAAAGTGCAGCGCTCAAATATCCCAACGCAGAGGCCAGCAGGGAGCTGCGGGAGCAGGCCGAGGAGCTGGCCAAGTACACACAGCACTTCAGAGCCATGATGGACTGAGGGCCCGCCGCTGGCCTCGCTCCTTTGGGCACCAGTTCACACCCAGAATTCCCACCTGGAATTCCTGGGGTGTGCTGATAGCAGGTGAACATCCCTACATTCAGAATTCCCACCAAGAATTCCCTGGGTGCTGGTGCAGATTCTCCCTCTCAGAATTCCCACCAGGAAGATTCTCCCTCTCAGAATTCCCACCAGGAATTCCCTGGGTGCTGGTGCAGGTGAACATCCCTACATTCAGAATTCCCACCAGGAATTCCCTGGGTGTTCGTGCAGATGAACATCCCTACATTCAGAATTCCCACCAGGAATTCCCTGGGTGCTGGTGCAGATGAACATCCCTACATTCCGAATCCCCACCAAGAATTCCCTGGGTGACCTGTTAGCAGATGAACACCCCCCCTCTCAGAATTCCCACCAGGAATTCCCGGGGTGCACTGGTAGCAGGTGAAGATCCCCACAGCAGCTGATGCAGAAGAATTAAATCTGCACTTTCTTCTCCACTGTTCACATCCTGCCTGGAAATGTCATCGTCACAGTGGCTGGGTGGGAATGTTTGATGTGTATTGGAACAAAAGTTGTTGATTATTGGATTGATTTCTTATTTTTTGTTCTCTATGTATGTCTGATAAATGTATTTTCCTTTTTAATTGTGTTTTTTATTTGTGTAAAGTTTCTCTTTAAATGTAGCTGCACAATGTTCTGTAACTTATGATATACCAATATCTATTGTTTCCTGAGGAATTTATGCAAAATTTGTAATTGCAGGGTTGTTTTAGTTGGTTTGTTTGTTTTTTTTTTAACAGCTGCAAAGCTAATTTTTGGTTTTAACAAATGCAGCACGGTACAAAATCCGATCAATAGGAAATGTGCCAGGCTGGTACCTGAGCACAGAGGAAAACTTTGGGAGAAGACTCCTGATAAATCTACAGGGAGCACAGCATCCTCTGTCATAGCCCGGAGCTCTTAGAGTATTTCTCCAGCTGGGAAAAAAAAAATCTTTCAATGACTAAAGGTGCAGAGGCTTTGGACAAGCTCTTCCCATAGCTGAAATGTTATTCCCTGCTGAAATGTTATTTCCTGCTGGAATCCCAGCGAGCTCCACCCAGCGCTGGGGAAGCTCCCAGGGCTCCATCCCAGCCCTCAGAGCTCGGAGCTTTTTAACTTTATCCCCCAATTTCCCTGACGTGAACATTTGTGGACGCGACAAAGCCACTGCGGCTACACCCGCGCTAATTGTAGCTCTCGTAATTAATTTATTTTCCGGCTTGCACCCGCAATGCCAAGGCCTGGCGATGTCCGCCCTCGGAAGGGACAAGGAGCAGCCACGGGGACCCGCTCCCCTCTCGCTGGAGTTCTCCTTGTCCCCCCCTTGTTCCCGGCGTCATTTATCGCCGACATGGGTGACCATCATCGCGACATCGCTGTCTGCACCCTCAGGGCAGCGGTCGCATCCCGCCGGGAATTCGTGTGGATTAAAATCGCTCCGCTACCACCCCTGACAGTGCTGAGGGCGGGACGCGCCTCCTCAGCACCCCCGCCAGCCCGAACCGCCCCGGGAGCGCCACGTTGGGCCGTAAATCTTCCCAGAGTGGCTGTCCCGGGGGGATTTCCTCATAAAAACAAGTGATAAACCTGCGGGAAAGGGGTGGGAAAGGCGCTGGAAACCCCCCCGCGCTGGGTTGGTACATTCCTCGCGCCCCCGTACCGGCGCCATGGGATCGCCCGGCCCGCCCCGCCCGGGCGCCGTGGCCACGCCCCCAGCCGCCCGTTGCTAAGCAACAGTGATGGCTGCCAAGTAATCGTTGCTAAGCATTGCGTCATTGCTGCACGCCGGAAGTGGCTCTGCGTATCCGGAAGTGCGTAGGAAGGAGAACCCGGAAGAGCCATGGGATGCGATGGCGGCACTATCCCCAAGCGGCACGAGCTGGTCAAGGGGCCCCGCAAAGTCGAGAAGGTCCGGAGGGGGTTCGATGATGGGTAGGGGGCTGCGGGGAGGGGGAGGCCCGGCCCATCCCGGATGTTGTGTCCGGTCCTGGGTCCTCATGGCCAGAGAGCCCTGCAGGGACTGGAGTGAGTCCAGGACAGGGAATGGAGCTGGGAAGGGGATGGAGAATTCCTGAGGGAGATGGGAAGGGGCTCAGCCTGGAGAAAAGGGGGATCAGGGGGGCCCTTGTGGCTCCGCACAACTTCCTGACAGAAGGGGACAGCCCCAGGTCGGGCTCTGCTCCAGGGAACAGGGACAGGAGCAGAAGGAACGGCCTCAGGCTGGGCAGGAGAGGCTCAGGGTGGACAGCAGCAGGAAGTTCCCCATGGAAAGGGTGCTCAGGGATTGGAACTGACCAGGGAGGTTTGGAGAGTGATCGTGAAGTTTGCCAAAACCTTTCATTGAAGTTATTTTATAAATTAACTTCAAGTGCACAAAGCAGGTTTGGTAAGAAACCTGGGGATTTGATGAATGCTTCACGTATGACCTGATTTTATGCTTAAACATACAAATATTTTTAAATAATGAGTGGGTTTTTTTCCCTCCAGGTTGACAAAGTTGCTGAATTGGTGGCCAGGTGGTTCTACTGTGCCTTGAGCCAGGAGAAGCTACGCCGGCCCATCGTGGCCTGTGAGCTGGGCAGGTGGGAATGTTTCCATGGACACCTCAGTAATACACATAAATTACAAATATAAAACATGATGGAAACCCAATAAAATCATTGGAATTTTTATGTTACAGGTTGTACAACAAAGATGCCATCATTGAATATTTGTTGGACAAATCCCCTGATAAAACCCCCATGGAAGCTGCATCCCATATCAAGAGCATTAAGGTAAACAGGTTGTGTTTAATATCAGAAGTTAAAATAAAATGTTTAATTCATGAGCTATGCTGTAAAATCTCCATTTGCTTTTGCTCCCACTATGGATTAAAGTGTTGAAATAACAAAACACAATGGAAAAAAAAATACTAAGGATTGTTATCATGGCTCATAAACCATGGGGAAAAAAGCTTCAGGTTTGTGTTTTTATTTTGCAGAATGTGACAGAGCTGCAGCTGGTGGATAACCCAGCCTGGTGTGGGGACAAGGAGAGCATCAAGGGGGACAAGTACGATGACCTGCAGTGTGCACGCTTCATCTGCCCCGTGGTGGGGCTGGAGATGAACGGCAGGCACAGGTTGGTGCTCAGGGCAGGGCACAGAGCAGGGAAAACTGAATGGAAAATGCAAATGCTGTGCTCACCCAGGGCTTGGTGGGGAATAGCTGTCTGTCTTCCACCTTTCAAGCTTGAAATTTCAGAGTTCAAGAGACTTCTGGGTGTCCTTTCGTGTTATATTCAAGAGGAAAGATAAGAGTTAACCTTTTCCTGAGTAAATGTGGGTGTGTAATGAAGGAGTAGAGGGCAGTGTTGGCAGGGAAGAAGTGACTAAAGGTTATTTGGGGGCTGAAGCACAGGAGATGGGATGTGACCTCCCTTTGAGTCACATCAAGATGTTGGAATCATGGAATCAGGACCTTAAAGCTCCTCCAGTGCCACCCCTGCATGGCAGGGACACCTCCCACTGTCCCAGGCTGCTCCAAGCCCTGTCCAGCCTGGCCTTGGACATTGCCAGGGATCCAGGGGCAGCCACAGCTGCTCTGGGAATTCCATTCCAGGGCCTTACCATTCTCCCAGGGAACAATTCCTTCCCAATATCCCACCCAGCCTTGCTCTCTGTCACTTTGAAGCCATTCCCTGTGTCCTGTCCATCCCTGTCCAAACTCTCCATCTTTCCTGCAGCTCCTTCAGGCCCTGCAAGGCCACACTGAGCTCACCCCAAAGCTTCTCCTCTCCAGGTGAACAATCCCAGCCTTTCCTCCCATTCTGTCTCTCCCTGTGTTAGATCAGAGATGGATTCTCTGTTCCAGTCCTGCAGTGTATCTGTATTTCATTGCTCTGGGGCAGGGAATTCCCTCAGACAAGTTCTTTGTGTGAGGAGGAGTTCACAGCTTAAAGGTTGCAAAGAATTTCTTCCTCCAGAGAGGGATTAGCCAGAAGATACTCAAGATAAAAACCCAAAACACCTATTGTGCTTTAAAGTACCCAATACTTTACATTCAATTCTTACATTGTGCGACTTAATAATAAATTAATTACCTACTTAACTATGCTGATAATTTAATTAGATGCAAAAACTTGTAAAGAAGGTGGGCTGTGACCTGCAGCACTGCACAGATCTTAGTTTTCTTAAAATTATGATGTGTTGTCTTTTCTTTGAAGGTTTTGCTTCCTGAGGAACTGTGGCTGTGTGTTCTCTGAGCGTGCTCTCAAAGAAATTAAAGCAGAAGTTTGTCACAAGGTGAGTTTTTCCAGCTGTAGAAACAGTTGGGCCATGTGTGTGTGTTTATCCAATTGCACTCACTGCTCTAAAAAGGGAGTTTTTAATCTGAATATGCAAATTGAACTTGTGAAAGTTCTGTTCTGTGATGGTCTCATGTATTTCTTCATGGCCTTTGTTAATTAAAAAAATATTCTAAATAATTATAAAAATGGGTATTTTTGTTCGCAGAGGTTTATTTTGCAGTAACTACTTTAGAATTTCCATTTGTTCCCAAAATTTTGTCCTAATTTCAGTTTTTAAAAGGATGATTGGTTTGGCTTTGGAGGTTTTGTTTGATTAGTATTTCTTTTCTTCCTGAATGCACATGGCTTGTGTTTTATCAGTATCTGTTCTCTGGTTAAACTGGTTGTAATGTCAGGTTATGTTTTCACTCCTATATTTTTAAAGGACATTGAGTGTTGCTTTTTTATATTTTTTACTTCATTTCACATAGCTGATCTCATTGTACAGGTTTTTTTGTAGCTAAGGACAATGATAAAAGGAGCAAATTCCCTAAATGATAAAACTAGCAAAAATCAGCAAGATTTGTGGTAAGAGTTGCCATACTTGGGCAACTTTAATTTCTGAGAACACCCTGATATTGGATAAAATATGGATTATATTTATATCAAACAAGACCTGGGAAGGGAGAACTTTTGTCTTGGTACATTGTTGGTTCTTGTAAGGTTTAATCTCATATTGCTCCTTTCAGTGCTCATTTTGTTCTGTCCTAATGGCTTTGTTTTCTCTTGGCAGATACTAATTTATTTTTAATGAGGCTTATTTTGCATCTAAATTTTTGTTGATGGATGGGTGTAACCAGAGCATAAAATGCAGGAATGAGATGTTTTATCCATGGTTTGGTCAGTCTGATAATCTTAAAAAAACCCAAATGAATCCCACATATTTCCCTGGCTTTTTTTCAGTGATGAGTATTTAGCATGCAGCTGGAAATTCTTCACAATATTCAGAAAGATTCTTCTAGAAATAATTAAATGGATATAATATTTAGTCTCTCATCCTCTCATGATTGGATTTTGATGCACAAAGGCAATGGTAACCAGCTGAGAGAACACAATGATGAAGGTCAGAGTGATTTGGTAGATTTTTGAGTGTATTCTGATGTTGTTCTCTTCAGAATCAAGAAGGGGAGTAGAACTCTTCTAAAAGGAGCAGAGGGAAGTGTTTCTGTTCCTCCTGGTATCTCACAGTTTGTTTATTTAAAACATTAATTAGCAGCACATTCTGCATTTCTGCAGCAATGGGACTTACAGGAAAATGAATGAATGAAGAAGGAAAAATGAAGTATTGTGCATTTCAGTAATGAACTGAAAAGAAGCTGGTCTTTCTTCACATCTTGAGTAGCATTTGGAAGGGTTCACCTTAAAGAAAAACATTCAAATGTGAGAATTTTAAGTCAAAGGACCAGTCAGACACTGGAGCAGTGTTGAGAGAAAAGAGAGATTGTCTCTCACTGCCTGCAGGGTAAATGCTTTGAACTGTCTTGCCAAAATAGAAACTTCTTGGCTTTCAAAGATCTGTTTGGAAGAGCAGTGAGAACTTTTTAATGCTGGTTTAAGTTGGAGAGCAGGCTTGGTAGATGAAGTGCTGGGAACAAATTTTGTAGCTTCCACTTAGATTCAAAGAGTTGGAAAAGAGCTTTTGTCTGAAACAGAGCAACTTAGGAGTGCAAATACATCTTGTAAAACATTTTTACAGAAGTGGATTTGGTTTGAGCCATATTTTTGAGCTTTTGATCAGTAAGAAGGGAAAATTTAAACTCAACACTGTCACATGCTAAAATGTGACTTGGTCACATTTCAGTCAACAGGCAGAGAAAGAACTTTGCTTCCAGATGTGGAATCTGCAGCAGCAGTTCTGCAGCTTGGGATTTCTGCTGCTTCCTCTTCCATTTGTGACAGAATCTGTCAGTTCAAAACTTGCACTTGGGGCAAGGTTTAATTCTCCAACAGTAAAATTAAAAGAACAAGCAAGACTGTCTCTACTGCCTTTTGTAGATGGGATGTTGGAGATTGTAAATCTGTGGTGATCTGTGTAGGTCTGTGGATTTTGGTGTGCCCAAATATTTTGGATTTTTTGTTCCAACTGGCTTGCAGGTTCTTGCATGGGCAGTTTTTGGTGTCTGCTAGTTAGAGGTCTGCTGTTTGACAGAAATTATGTTTCAATTTGGAAGCTGGTCTCTAAGAAGTTCCTATGGATATAAAATATGCTAGAAGGGGTGTGGGGACAGGATAGATGTTATGGAATTGCTGCTGGAAGTCCTTCTGGGAGTCACTTTGAAAGATAAGGACAAGGTTACATTTAAAATGTACTCTCTTGGATCACTTCAAAGTTTATTTTGGACTTGTTTTCAGAGTCAGCTAAACACAGATTTGAAACAGTGCCCTAACTATTAAGCTCTGTGCCATATCAAACACTTTACCCCATGTTTAATTTAGATATGGAGCTTTTTGAAACAGAATTTATGCCCGTGGCTGTCAGGTCCAGAGCTGTGTGTGCAGCAGTGGCTCCTGGAACCAGGGTCACTTTGGCATTTTCTGCTCTTAGGGCACCAATATTAACAAATATTTGCTGAGGTCTGAAAGTTGTGATTGATCAGCTCTTAACATAATAAACCAGAATTCATGAAGGCTTTTCATGTGTGTTTCAAGGAGGTGATGTGGTCATGGAAATCACAATAATGAGTTGAATACTATTTCTTATAACTTGAAAATGGTTTAATGATGATTTTCCTAAAATTTTGTTTCAAATGCAAAATCCTTTAAGCAAGAAGGTCATGCTGCAAAGATATTCCTAGGTTGGTATGAGTCAAGTCATACCAAAATTTTATTTTCAGAGGCCTTTTTGTGCAGGTTTATTTATCTGGTTTAATTTCTGCAAAAGGAGCCCATGATATACAGTGCCTGTCTATTGAATTTTTCATTTTAATTCAATTTGAAAGTGATGCATAACAATTATTCTGTATGGTGGTGCCAGGGGTGAAAGCTGGAGACTGGATTTGCTGCAGTGATGGCAATAAGGAACTGTCTGTTTTAAAAGACATCATGGAGTGTATAAATCCTGGCAGTGCCCTACAGTGGACTGGACAGAAATTAATTATGAATATTGCTATCATTAATACATGCCAGAGACCCATTAGCTTCACTAATGGTTTGGAGAGAGACTCTCAACAAGCTCAGCACAAACATGTGCCTGGCTTTTATTTTCCTTTTCTTTTTTAGCTTTATTTCCCTTCATAAAAAAAAGTATCTGCAGCAATATTTAGCCACGAGATAAATCCTGGATTATCCATGAAACTGAGCACACGCCTTTGGGTTGAGTTTGTAAATAAATAGGGACCAGATGGCTTTTCTTTAGGTTAAAGTTCATTTGCAAGAAATGATGTTTCCAATAAACTTGTGTGGGAAAATGAGGAGTAAAGTTCCAGCAACCTGGGAATAAGTTTGTAACAAGAAACTTTCATGTCCTGTTGTTGGGTCATTTGATTTTTTTTAGGATAGGCTCAATCTGTTGCCAGTTTTCTTGTAAAAGCTCAGGGATGTTTTGGGTGCATATTGAAGATTACACTGAAATTGCTCCTTTTAAAATTTATTTTTATTTATTTAATTTCATTTATAATTCGTAGTTTTTAATGAAGTGGATTGTCCAGGTGTTACTGCACTTGCTGCAGGCTGTTCGATTCTCTCAGTCAGGTACACTGGGATGGAAAAATGTTTGAAAATGGCTTTTTGCTGAGTTTTCCTGGTAATCTCTGGCCTCAATTTTTCCCTGTCTCCTTGCCCTGAACTCCTGCAGAGACTCAGACCAGAGACCTGGAGATAAACAAGTTTTGCAGGAACCTTCTGTTATTAGGAGCAAAGCTGGGAAGGGCAGCAGTGATGTTGCCATGCTACAAAATGAAATTAGGGATGCAGCTGGCCATGGGAAATAAAAACAAACCCACACCCCCCAGTGGCACGGGCTGTGTCACAAACTGGTTGTCACTTAGGTACAAGCTCTGAAATTTTAGCATCAACTTCATTATTCAAAGCATTTCATGAGACATTCAGTGGCCACGACTCTAATTTGTTATTTCTCCACGTTTTACCTTGGTTCAGTCACTGCTTCCATTCTGGTATTTTCATGCCAGTTAGTCATGCTTTGGCTGTGAACATGAGGAATATTGACTTTTCCAGCTAAATAAGTCACTTAATGGATGATGAACTTCCCCTCATGTCTTCAGCAGCAATTCAGACATTCTTTGCGAATTAACCCATTGCTATTAGAATAAATAAAACCCGTTTATTTCAGGACTGTGCTTTACCCTCTCTGCACAGAGTGAATCCTGGGGCTGTAAATATTTTTCCCAGCAGGATGCTGCACTTTGCTGGAGCTCAGGGCAGAGCTCAGCCCCCCAGCTGCATGTTGAAGGGGCTGTGCTGCTGCAGGCGCCAGTGCTGCTCCACGGGCACCTGAGCCTGGCGCAGCGCCTTGAGCCGCAGCCGCCTCTCCAGGCACTCCAGCACCAGCGGGTCCCTGCCTGCCTCAAACTTGTTGGCAAACAGATGAGGGGACTCAATGATCCACTGCAGGTCCCCCAGGCCGTAAATGCAGATGTCTCTGACGTAGTGACCTGCAGAGATAAATTGGAGAGGTGTGGCAGCAGCAGCAGGATGAGCTGAAACATTTTTTTAAAAGAGTTTTGATTTCTGCGAGCTGGAGGATAATCCTACAACATTATAAACACAAAGGTTTGTGTTTGACATAAATAGATGTTTGTTACCTCCAGCTGCTTCCCTGCCATGTTGCTCTGCTCAATAAAATCTTGTAGCTGGGCATCAGATGTGATCTCCTCTAAGGATTCCTGCTCTGTGATCTCTTCTAAGGATTCCCTGCTCTGTGATCTCCTCTAGGATTCCCTGCTCTGTGAGCTCCTCTTAGGACTCCCTGCTCTGTGAGCGCCTCTTAGGATTCCCTGCTCTGTGAGCTCCTCTTAGGATTCCCTGCTCTGTGAGCTCCTCTTAGGATTCCCTGCTCTGTGAGCGCCTCTTAGGACTCCCTGCTCTGTGAGCGCCTCTTAGGATTCCCTGCTCAGTCACACCTGGGCTCAGCTTGCACACTGAATTTTCATTATTTCTGCATGCTTTCCATGTGGTCAGCACTATTTTTTTTTATTGCTGTTCAGACTCAAGGGATTTAACCCAATGTTGATGGAAGTACTTGAGAAACATCCTTGTAAGTAAAGACCCTCCATTGAGAACTGATCAGTCAAATTAGTGTAATTGGTAATTAGGGGTTGAAAGAAGGGTTGTCAGTGTATGGATACTGTGCTCATCTCAAAATATATATAATATGTAATTAATATAATTAGTACATTGGTAATTAGGGGCTGAAAGAAGGGTTGTCAATTTATGGTTACTCTGCTCATCTCAAAACATAGAAAATATGTTACTAGTACATTAATATAACCTATATCTTTTATTGGATATAGTGCAGTAATGTATAGGATGCCTTGTTTTATTTAATACTTCCAAAATAAATTATATATTACCACTGAAGCACATTTAAATAGCTGGTTTAAATAATATATAATAACCAATTAATGCTCATCAGCAAATCAAATTTAAGTTCATGATCAAAATTCACTTTACCTTTGCAGCCTTTGTGTGAGAGTCCTTCTTGATCTTTCCATTTAATGGCTCTTAGGTCTCCTTGCCAGCCTGCATTGGGTGTAGCCCCTGGAGCATCTTTAAAAACAAAAAGGCTCTGATCAGACTCTCTTCTGCTTACTACAGGGAAGGTTTTCACTGCTGGACACTTTCTAGCTGCACTTTTAAGTATTTATTTGCAGATATTTGTGTCATAAGAACAGATAGCATTCTCAGTATTTTAATTCCTTGAGAGCAAAAGCTTTTATGCAGCAAAAAACTTCTTTTTAACCACAATTTTTCTAACTCCTGGTCTGCACTGAAGTAGCAATTTCCTACAAGCAAGCTTTCTTTCTCAGCCACCAGATGTGACTTTTTAGAAGGGCAGCCCCAAAGCTGAAGAAATGATTTGATTTCTGCAATTTGGGGCTGGAGCTCCAAGCCTCTCCCTGCCTGGGGCCCTGCCCTGCTGGGTTTATTGTGGCACAACTGCCAAACTCTTACCAGGTAAACGATTGAGGGTGACCCAGTAGTGCTCATCAGGGCTGTAGGTGTCCCTGGACCACTCCAGCAGAGCTTTTGCCCGGGCATCACTCAGTGTAAACTCCACAAAGTCCTTGGTGAGGATGTAATAGGCACTGCCAAAATAAATGGTCAGGTTGTGTGGAGGCTGAGCTTTCCTGATCTTTGCTGGGTACACGTAGGGCACCCCAGAATGGACGTACTCCCTGTAGCTCACCTCAGTCCTGTGCTTCACATGAAGGGGTTGCACTATCCCAGGAGTGATATTTTTACCATTCCACTTACTTTTTATGTATTGTATGATTTCTTTATTTGTTTTCAGGGGGTAATCCTGACCACATAGATTAATAACGTAATTCCACTGAACTTTGGAGTTAACGAGGTCTCTCATGCAATTAATATCAGCTTGTAATCTTGAGAACCCTGCATAAACAACATGTTCTCTTTTTGAGGAAATGAAAATATTTTCAAAGCAGTTTACGATGTTTTGTACAGCAGTTTTGTAATCTCTGGGTGACTTCTCATCAATGTGGATGCAGTAAATATTCTGAGGCATATAAATAGCTCTTAGCAGCCTCACAAACATTTCCAGCTCCTTGTGAATTGTAATAATGTAAGCCAAGGAGAAATTTCCTTCTTCCTCTGACAGTGGTCTGGTGATAAAATGCAGAGTCTTCAGGACTGTGGAGCAGCTGCAGGAAGTCTGAATGCAGCTCAGGGCTTTGGGCTGGTAGGACTTCTGACAAAAGTTTCCAATTTTAAAGGCTGCAGGTTTCCCCACAAAAAGAGCTGAGCAAAGTTCATCTGGGTAAAAACCACACTCTGCTCTTTTGACCCGGAATTTTTGGTCATTTGACTCATCATAAAGTGGAACCTTTAGGTAAATGAAGGTGTAGATGAACATACAGACTGCAACACACATTAAAAATCTTGATTTCTTTGCATGAAGTGGGTTCATCTTTTACTTCCAGATCCTGTCTTCTTATCATAGTCCAATTAAACATTCAGATAATCTGAAAGGAAAAGTGAGACAGAGGGAGAGAAGCTTTCTGTTTATTTTTTTTTAAATAGGTGCCATGTTAGTGCTGATTTATAAATGTTGGGATTACTACCAGGAGGAACTATGTGTGCCCATAGTAAGTGCATTCAGTCCCTGGGAATGCAGAGGCAGGAATTTTGCATTTCCAGGACAAAATTATCTCAAAATGATGCAAAAGAACCCAAAAGGCTTTGAATTCTTCACTGCTTGCCCAAGGGGGGCTCAGCCCCTCAGGTGGGAATTTCCAGTGCTCTGGGGTGATGGGTGAGCCCAGAGCCCCAAGTGAGCTCTGAGTGCTGAGAAACAGCTGCTGAGATTTCCTCAAGGCTGGGAAACTTGAAGTTCTGCCAGAGGATCAGAATTCAGTAAATTAAATCAACAGAAAATTTATTAAATAAACAGAAAGAAGAGACTAAAACGCAATCCACAAAATACACTGGGTTTTATCCTTATAAAGTCAGCTAATGTTTCTGACTCTTGAGATTTTTTTTTTTTCCCCTCTGCATCTTTGTGCTTTGGAAAACTGAACAAGGGGACAACATTCATTTCTTATTTTTGGTATTTGTGCATACCCTGAGATAAGGACACAACTGCCAGCACTGGCATTCTGAAATAACCAATTTACAGCAGCATTAGCACAGGAGTTTTTCCACTGTGGTTTTTTCTTTGCCTTTACCTTGTTGAACAGTCAGAAGAATGAGAGTGCAGCAGTCCTGAATGCCACAGCAATTACATGAAGTTTTTATCCTTGAAGCACTTGGTATCAAAATTCCTACAGAAAAATACAATGAGAAGGTCCATCAACTGCCATTAAGCTTAACAGTTAAATTTTTAAAGATTTTAATTTCATTTTAAAGGTAATTAATTGTCTCTTCTTTTATTTAATGATTTTTTAAACAAGATTTGCATTTCACCTTGAAATCTTACGCATTGCAGCTGTCAAAATCATGAAGTGTTTGGCTTTGCACAAACAGAGTAAAATAGATCTTTATAAAGGTAGTTTCATTAGAGGAATGCTGCTGTGGTTAGAAGGCTCGAGGCTTTCATTAGAAAGAAGTGAAAAATACTTATTTTTAATAAAAAGTCAGTATGTCCCTTAAAAGCTTGAAAATAAAGAGGGCGTTCTAATTAAAGTAGCAACGAGATATGAAATTAAAAAAGCATTAAGAACACAAATTAAACAAGGGAAGGGATCCTCCATATTCCCACATTTTTAGGATGTTATTAGGCTGCTGGAAAAGAATGTATTTATCTTTTGGTCCTTACTGGTATGCACTGGAGTTCATGCTGGAATGGTGCCTCTGTTCCACTGAGCATTCCAGAAAGGAGAGCTGTGTTAGGTGGAGGGCTCCTCCATTTTCCTGGGATGTTCTTTCAGCAGCTCAAAGAAAAACATGAGGAAATCAGCTCCCAGGAGAATATTTTTGCCTTGGAGCTCCTCAGGGATGCATTTACTGGGTAAACAACCTTGATGGGAGCGTTCCATCCATCTGAACAAAAAGCTGCAGCAAAGCAAGTCCGTGTCAACCTTTGGATGCTGTGCAGAAAGCAGGAGAACAGGGATGCCACTGCAAGGTGAAAAGCAGGATTTTTATATTAAAAATTAAATCAATCCTGTGCCAGAGCCCAGAGGGGGTTTTTGTGAGGACCATAATGTACATACCCAGGAGCTGGAATTGGGAAAACACTGATTTTTATGGAGCTGGATTGGGACAAACTCTTTATTCTGAGGGAATAATTGGTTGGAGGAACATTGGGATTCCTCTGAATTAGTGAATGTCATGAGATATCTGGGATGTTCATGCTGAATATAAGAATTACACTAAAAACAGCTGTAAAAGTATTTGGGATTTTACACCTTATTAAACATAAAACATCTTAACAGTAAAATCATGGGTTCAGTCCCTGTACAGATCATTTACTTGGGAGCTGAACTCACTGATCCTTGTGAGTCCCTCCCAATTTGGAATATTCTCTGAATCTGTCCAGAAGGAGGATGCTTGGCAGCTTTTTTTCCTTAAATACACTTTGGACATGTTTCAAATTGTAGTTCTAGGGAGCCAAGCTTTAAGCTGCTTGTTTCATACACCTGAATTTTTATTACCCTTCCAGTAATAGCTTCTGGGGCTGTTTCAGGCTGTTAAGTGTTTACAATGGATTTTTTCCTACTGGACTGGGTGACATCTAGAAACTGTATTTTTATGGCAGCATAAAAGCACACAAACAGCCCATAATACGGTTAGGGCAGCAATTCCTCTCCAGTGTTAATATGTTTATGGGAAACAGCTGAATGATGGAGCTTGGCCTGCAAGAACAGAATTTGACATCTTTCAGGGAGGATATTACAGAATGAAAGCAAAAAGTGGCTTTTTTGATAGTGTTTGACCAGATTTAGAGCTGGAATTGTCAGTGCCCCTGGATGTGAAATGTGTTGTTTAGCAGGCAAGGATTATTCTCCCGAATTTCCTCCTGCCTTTGAGGAGTAAGAGATCCCGTTGGGAATGTCCACTGGCCATAATAACCCTGTCTGGGACTATCATGCCCTTGAGTCTTATTATGCAAGAGTGCCATGACAGGTATTTTTTTGTTAGCAGAATATCTCTGAAACTCAGCATTTCTTACATTATGCACAGGTTTTCTAAATCTGGAGGATGAAGTTGCATGAATTTTTAAAACTCCTGCGAGTTGTGTGTGACATTCTTGGAAAAAAAAAGAAAAAAAAAAGTGGGGATTTTCACCTCTGTGGATGCTTTTAAGGATATTACTTAACAGAAAATTGTTGTAAGCTTACAATACTGCATCTAATAATTAACAAAGTAAACTAGAGAAAAGGGGAATTATGACGATGCTGGGAGAAGCCTGTGAAATGTCAGCTCGGCTCATTGAGACCCCATTAGCACATACTTGGCTGTGCTTTTTGTACTAACAACTCCTTCTGCTTTTTGCTGCTTCTTGCCACTGCATTTAGGACTGCATCACTGCACCTCCAAACATCCTATTTTCTCCCTGCTCTTTGCTTTTGCCGAATATTAAAGTTTAGATAAAGTTTGCTTCGTATGACCTCGTAATTTAGTGAGGCAAATGGCTTGGGAATGCTTCGTCTTCTAATATAATGCTGAAAAAGCATTAAATACTTATTTCAACCTTTTTATAGCTGATTTTTTATTGTTTGTTTGAAAGGTATTTATGCAAGCATTAATGTAGACATTTTGTAAACCAGGGAAGATTAATTAAATCCTTAAAAAATGTTAAAATCAGCTCTTTTAAGTGCTTTTTTCATGGCTTTGTTTTTTGTTTAAACGGGGGTCAGAATATGGAGTCTGCTTCTGGATTTTGAGATGCATTTAGTAAAAACATTTCTCCATCAAACCCAGTTATTTAAATAATTTTTATTTAAAAACAGTGCGTTAGAACCTACTGATACATATACAGAAAATATATAAAGTTTCAGTGTTCATCTTTGCTTTTTTCCCTGTTTGTTTTTTCCTTGTGCATCTGACCTCATAGTAATTTAAAACAAACACAATGAAAGCTATTTAAACCCTTAAGTAAAAAAATAATAAGCTGCATAAATACTGCGATTTTTATAATACAATTAGTAGTAATGACCTCCATCATTCTGTGCGTTTCACAAGGTAAAAAAATATTAACCTTACTGCAGATTTGAGTGTTTTCTAGGTAAAATTAGAAGGTAAAATTAGAAAGCAAAATTGGCGCTTTACATTAGGAAAAAGCAAGAAGCTGAACGCTTACCTGGTGCAGAATTAGCCAGGAGACGGCAGCATAATAAAGATAAATAGGAGGTGTCATTGTCCTTCAGCAGGAGCGTGTCCCTATCCCAGGTTAACCATTACTCGGGAATGTTTGCAGCCACTGCAGTGCCGGGCACATTTATCCTGCAGGAATTTCAGCTCTGCCTCGCTGCAAACTTCCCCAGCGCGGAAAGGGCTGGGAAAACACGCAGGGATGTGCAGGGAATACTGGGGAGGAGCTGGAGAATCGCCGTGCCCTTCCCCTGTGCCCTGTGCTGGGGCAGCTGCCTGCCACAACTGGGAGAACTGGGAACGAGCAACCTGCTTCCTCCTCCTCCTCCTCCTCCCCCTCCTCCCCCTGTTTAACTATGCGCCTGCCGAAACTTTCCAGTTCAGAGCTGAGAATTCCAGCAGGGAATTGCTGCTGGGCATTTCCAGTGGCTGGAAGTGAAAGGAGAATAAATGCAAGATCTCCATGAAACACAGACCTCGCTTGGGATAAGCACTTTAGGGAAAGTTAGAAATTAAGGTGTCAGTTAGCAAAAGAATTAAATCTGAGTGCCTCTTATAAATGTAACTTGTGCAAAACAAGGATCAAGTGAGCCAAGAATATACCAAGGGAAGGGTTTGAATATAATTTCTGCAAAATAGGGTCTAGCCCTGGTGGGTAAGGAGAAAAGGAAGAGATTTAAGAGTGGCTGATGTGTCTGAACACTTCCGTAAGCAAAGGTCCAGCCCTGCTGAGGCAAAAAAAAAAAAGAAAGAACTGATACAAAAGGCTGGAAAAACAGATTGTGTGGTAATGGATAGCAAACAGAAGGACACAATAATAAAGCTGTAACTAGAGTATAAAAGTCCTGTAGCAGGAAGGTGAGGTGTGTGTGAGTATGTGTGTGCCGTGTTTGTAACCATGAAAGAAACCACAAGTTGTGCAAGACCCCAGCCGTTAAAACTGTAACTTTTAAATTAGCAAACAAAACAAGGGCAGACACCAGAATTGTAAAATTATAAAAAATCTATGTAAAATGAACCACAGGCAGAAATCTCTGGTGCCATAAAGCTGTGCTTTGCTTTGAATCATCCTGCACACACACAGTGTTTGCTGTTACAGCCTTTTAAAGGTTCTTAGGGGATTTCATAAGTGGAAAGTTGAGCTTAAACATGCTGAGATTGGGAGGAAATATTATGATAAAAATACCGTGTTGGTCAGAAATAAACAGAGAGAAAATCTCAAAATAAGTTGAGGCACAGCTGCAGGTATGACAGTACAAAGTTATCCTCATTTTAAGAGAAACTCTGTAAATTGAGGCTTTTTTTGGACTGGTTTTGAAGTTGATGCAGCTTCTGAGTGAAAGTTGACGTTCTGTGAATCACTAGATGGGAAATTTCCACTGCTCCCAAGTTGTCCTTTACTCTCTGACCCATTGCATGTCTGGGTTGGGTGACAATGTGAAAAAACATGTTCAGCAAACCTTAAACTCCTGAACTTTTAATGGCTAAACCTCTGGAAAATTCTCTCTCTTAAAACTAGTTTTAGTTAACTGTGGCAAGCAAAAATAATCTTTAATACATGAGCTAGTGTGAGTGGGAGCTGAGCAGTGAGATGGTCCATGGGTGTTCAGTCCTCTTCCTAAATGTCCCTTTTTAAACAGGGACACTCAGGTTGTGGCCATCCCTGTCCCAAATCCTGTTGGGAATTGTGTATTTCCTAGTAATGGTCATGTTCAGGAGAACTGCAGGAATTCACTGCTAAAATTTGGGAGAAAGCCTTTAGGTTTCTCTGAAGTCATTAAACTGTAACACTGGTGTAAACATTTAGATATAAAAACATATTTGCCTGTTGTTTATTTGTATTACATTAAGACTGGAGTAGTCATGCACAGAACTATATAAAAAATCAGTGTGTCAATGTAGTTTAGAGCAAGAAATAATGTACAACTCTTGTCTTAGGCAGCTGAAACTGTAAACTCTAGAATTCAGAAGTTATCTGAAATTAAGAGTTCATTACTGCTTTAAAAATCCTGTATTTTATACTTTAAGAAAGAGAAGAACTATATGATTTAGGAATGTCCTTTATTCAAGGTGCTAAGAAATACAGCAAGCACCTTCAACTATATTTAAAGGCCCAAGGTGAGCAAGGTACAGCAGAGGAGACCCTGTGATATAAAATAAACATCTGCCCCAAGACCTTAATTAATCTGAAGGAACAAACATCTGAATTTGCAAGACTGAAACTTCCTTCTGCTTTTTATCTCATTAAGATGTTTTGAAGGGTATGGTCTCTGACATAATCCAATGTTGTCATGGCGAAAAATTTTCTGTTTCAGGGAATGGAAAGATCACTTGTCTTCATTTCCTTGTTTCTTGTAAATACTTTTCAGTTTTGAACAATTCCACCTGTGTTTTCCAGATGAAAACCTGGATTTGCTTGCTCTTTTAAAATGTAACTTTTAATGAAATTAGTCTGCTGACAAAATATGTTTGAAAAATGCTGTATTAGGAAACACCCTAGAAAAGAAATGGAGGGGCTTCTAGAAATGAATTTGTGGGGCTTCTTTAGAATCAAGTCAGCTGCCAGCTCCAGCCTCAGGATGAAGACTGAAATTCTTGATTTTGGAGCCTTCTCACTCCCAAGTGTGAGATCACACCAGGCTGGGATTTCTCATTGAGCAGAAATGGAAAAATATGGGTTACTCCTCATTTTCTGTGTGTGACTTACCCTGTCCTGCCTGCTGTCCTGGGCCTCTCTCTAACCCTGGTTCTCCTCTCAGCCTCCCTCCACTTGGCTTCAGGTTCATTTCTGAAGCTGTGCTCAGCACTTGAGCAAAGTCCTGCCCATATGTCCTTTCATTTGTTTAATTCCTACTGCAAATACAGGAGTAACCTTTCTAAACCTTTGTTTAGAAAAAGAAGAGTAATGGCCAGAGGCAGGATTATAAATTAATCTTACAAATTAATAGAATGCTTCTGCATTTAACAAAATAACCCCCCCAAAAAAGCCAGAACTATCCAAACAACAACAACAACAACAACATGGAAAAAAGAAGGAAAAGGCAAATTGAGGTTTTAGACAAGAAAACATCATGGTCAATGTGCTGGTACATCAAATGATGGCAAATGTGCACAGGGAAACATCTGTGCCTTCAACCATGAAACAAATGTGAAGTACACAGAGCACATTACAGCCATTATCCAGATTAATTTCTGAAAGTAGTTGGAAACTTGGGAGTGTTTGATAAATCAGATAAGGGTATGGTCTCTGTGATACAATCTAGTGAGGCAGCAAGGCAAGGGTAATGAATTATTCTGCTTTTATGAGCCTTTTTTATCCCCACAGTAAAATAAAAAGATAATTCTTTTTTAAATAATAATAATAAATAAAACACCTTCATGTTTTCCTGCCTACCAGTTGAAGAGAAAAATTTTCTGTCTCACATTTTTGTGTTGTGTCTCACTTTTGGTGTTGTCCCTGCTCAGTGTAAGGAAACTTCTGTCAGTTGTTGTTTCTTACCTCACTAAATTGAAAGACAAATTCTAGAGCAGAATGGCATCAAGGTCTTGATCAAGTGTATTTATAATTAAAAATCAGAAAGTACTTCTGGGTTTTAGCTGTGGGGTTCAGAAAAATGAGTAGATTCTAATTAGGAATACTTTTAAATACATTTGTGCCAGTAAAACAAGGAACCCATGAACAAAAAATAGAAAAATGAAAAAAAAATTAGTTCTGAGTGTTGTTTATAGGAGAGAGAAAAATAAGTATGCAATTTTGTCCTTTCTTTCGTGAAGTGTGGTGTTCCCTTTCAAGAGGAAGATGTGATTGTCATTAATGGTAATAAAGAAGATGTGGAAATTCTGAAGAAAAGGATGGAGGAAAGAAGACTTAAAAGTAAATTAGAAAAGGTAAGATTTTTATACATTGTTTATTATAAAATTGGAAGAATTCTTGTCTTCTCTTAGATTTGTTGATCTTTATAAAGATTTAGGAATTTACTCTCTGAACTGTGTTGTATTTAACCATTACTTTGAAAAACAATGAGGTTTTTTGTGAGTATTTGGCCAATAACATCTTGAAGTTGTACATCCTAAGCTCTCTCCTGACCAGCAGGAAGTGCTTTGTGCACTCAAAATGGGTCAAATGGGCTCTTGCAGCAATATTTGAGGGTTTCCTTGAAATTAATTCATTCTAGTAATGAGCTACATCATCCCTGTATTTCTTGTGGCAGTTCCTGATGATGGCATCAGTTTTTTGGTCTTATAGAATAAGATGTCTTTTATTGGCCTCTGTCAGGAGCAGGATGTTGGGATCTGTGCATTCCTGGGCTGGTGCTGGAAGAGTGTGGAAATTTATCCTGTTTTGTGTTCTCAGCAATTCCTGCACCCTAATTCCCACCATGCTGTTGAGGCCTTTGCATTTTTCTCTCTGCCCAGGTAAAATGCAGTGGAAATCAAATCCTGGGAGCTCTGCTGCCCTGCCCTGTGAGCTGGGAGCTGTTCTGTGCTGCTGAGCTGTCAGATGACATTTCTGCACCTGGGAATTTTGTCAGCACTGCTGTTCTTCCCTGAGCTCCCTGCAAACCTTGAGTGCTGACTCAGGCCAGGCTGCTCAGACTCAGCTGGATGTCAGGAACATAAATCTGATGTTTTCAGCATCTGAGACTTGAGATGGAGGTTTCATCCCTTCATTTTGCCATGCAAATATTTCCCTGGCTTGTTTTAAAACAAATGCTTGTTTACTTGCAATGATTCCTTCCTGAGCATATGATTCCTTCTCATCACAGGGGCTTTATTCATCTGTGCCAGAGCAGCAGCACTGGGCCTGGGCAGTACATCAAAAGGATGCTTTTCCATAAAAATCCTGCTGTTCTGTTTCCTGTTTTTCATAGTCTCTGCATCTCATGTCTGATAGCTTCTGGCATGAGAGTGATAATCTCATGGTGTCTGTTCAGAGCAGTTTTTTTTCTCTCAGTACTTGGTGTTAAAAGTTTGGGGGGAAAAAAAATCTGATTTGTTGCAGGTCTCAGGAGATGAGTGAGTGGTTGGTTGCACTTGATTTTTTTTTTTTTAGAAATAGGGCCCTGACAAAGCACCTGTAGCTTTGGGTCAAATAATTTGGAATAATCTGGAAGGTGATGCTGCCCACAGTTTCTGCACAGCAAAGTACCTGAGTGTGCAGGGCAGTTGTGGCTTTTAGGGTGACAAAAGGACACCGTGCCCTGGTCCTGGGGCTCTGTGTGCCCTGGGGGAACATGCAAATGGGATTTGTTTGGTTAGTGGAGAATAACAGGGCAGGATTTGCAAATCTCTCGGCCTCGGGGTGTGACCTTGGTGCCCCAGCTGGTCCCTGCAGCATCTGAGGCTGGCAGCTGCAGTCCCGGTGTCAGCACAATTCCCATTTTCCTGGCACTGTGTTCACATTTCCTCCTCACTTCCTTCCTGCTGAGCAGACTTAGTGGATCTGCTGTGTTTGGGGCAGGAAGCACAAACTCCTCTGCTTTATGCCCATGGGACAAAACATCAGGAAGAGGCAGCTGGGACCAGAATAAAAAATGATGGAAGCTCAGCTGTCACTGTGCCCATACTGAATCTACATTCTGCATAGTGAATTCATGCATCCATAGAGTTATAAACATCTGGGAAGTGATTTTCTTTGGAAATCCACCCCTAACAAAAGGTAGAAATGCCCTGCACTGAGGTTTCCCAGGTGCCTGAAGGCCAGGTTGGCCAGGAGCTGGTCTCTGGAAGGTTTGGGATGGGATGGGCCCATTTGGAGCCCTGTGAGCTCCCTCCCACCCAGAGCATTCCATGGATGTGGCACCAGGATTGCAGGCTGAGCTGGGCCTCTGCCACCCCCTCCTGGGCTCAGCTTTGCAGCAACCTTTGCTGGGCCGTTTTTTTCCCTCAAGCATTCATCCTTTGCTTCACAGCAGGGCTTCTCCTGAGCTTTAGAACAGAATTAAATATATTTATTTTCTTTTTTGTGTAGCTGTCTTAAAACATGTTCACAATTCATAATGCATTCAGTGACAATAATGCTAATGGCTGTTCTAATACATCTTTCTTTTTATGTAATCAAAACCAGTAGTGGGATTCTTCTTGTTTTTTCTGTGTTTTTTAATTTGTACAAACATAAATTAATTTGGAAAACCTGCTGCACAGATACTTTTAAAAAATTCAGATTAGCTATTTGCATCTTTTCTTCCCAAGCAATCCTGCAGCAGAGGGTCCTGTATTGACAGGTACCCAGGAAGGATTTTTAATGGACTAAACAAAATTTAGTGGATACAAGATTCCAAATTCTTCTGAAATTTTTATTGAAAAACACCTTTATTGATTACAATTAATTCAGATGATCCATTAATGATAATAACACACCCAACTTTCAAAGTGTGCAAACCAAAATATTAAATCTAGACAAATCCAATTTTGTCCTGCACCATTTTATTTAATGTAACTGCAGGGTTCTCAAGTTTATTATTTTCTCCATGTAGAAATAATACAAAAAACATGGAAGGAAGAGTTCTGCTGGGTAAGAAATAAGATGTACTGGATTCAATTTTGGGTTTATCAGTTGTGTGTATATCAAATATCTCCTTTCAGTCCATTATCAGATTTCTGCTTGTGTTGTTTCAGAAATCAAAGAAAGGCAAGACAGCAGCAGCAGCTTCTCAGCAAGAGCCCTCTGCAGGTAATGCAGCTCCAAATTCTGGGTCACCTTCTGAGTCTTGAAGCTGGCAGGATTTCATTTTTCTGTTTGTTTATTTATTTATTTCTATTTTTAGATTCTCCAGGTCCTTCAAAAGCTAAGAATGGAAAGGATTCTGTCAATTCCAGCTCTGGGGAAAACAGGCAGATTATCTTCACCAAAAGTTCAGGTTGGTGGTTCATCCTAATGTGAAAAGTGGGACAAGATTTGTTTGTTTATGTCATTCTAATACTGATTCAAGTTGGGAACCTGATTTGATTTAATTTAATTTATTTGCACACTCACGGATTAGGTGTGTCTGTTTTCCTGGCTGTGAGGCAGTGAAGGAGAATTTGCAGTTTCCTGGTGTAGAGTTATCAAAAACTATGTTATGGCACTTCATTTGGATGAATTTTGTTAAAAACTCCTTATTATTTAACTTTTAATCCTCTGTTTTACCTGCTGATTTTCTGTGTGTCCTTGGGAACACTGGAACAGAAATTTAGGATGCACTGATGAACCCACAGCAGCCTTGAAGCTTTGAGTAAACTTGGCAGCCTTGAAATCCAAAGAATGGTGCTTTCTCTTTATTTAATATTTATTCTGCTATTTAATGTCCCCATGCTGATATTTTCAAACAGAATGGGTACATCTTTAAGGTCAGTCTGAGGTTTCTGTGGGAAGAATTAAATCCTCTACATTAAAAAATCAGAATAATTTGATGAATCTGAGAATGATGATCTGTAGATAAACTGAGAGAAGCTGAAATTCCATCAGCAATGCCTGACCTGCCCTCTACTGTCTGCTTTTATACAGGAGAGACTTTTAAAAATATTTCATCCCAGATGATGAGAATTGCTCCTGGATATTGAGCAACCTCGTAATTCTATTAATATTAATGAATTTTTTATTTGTAAAAAAAAAAGTGCCTTTTGAAACTGTTTCTGTTGGGCACAAACAATTCTGTGGGGATTTGGGGTAGCACACACAATTCTGTGGGGATTTGGGGTAGCACACACAATTCTGTGAGGATTTGGGGTTGCACACACAATTCTGTGAGGATTTGGGGTTGCACACACAATTCTGTGAGGATTTGGGGTTACACACAATTCTTGAGAGCCCCTGTGCCTGAGTTTCACTCAGGATTTTGAGTTTCTGTGTTCATTTCTCTTGGAAGAGAATTTTTTTTCCTAAGAAAAGACTTGTTTTTTTCAAACACCATCCTGCACCTTGGAAGATGAAACAGAAAAAAAAAAGAAAAAAAAAAGAGATTTTTAGTATCAGTAGATAAAATACAGTGATAAAAATGATATCAGAATCAGAGGATGGGCATTTCCCCACTACAGACAAAATGATGCAGATTGTTGTTGTTGGTCATAACTTTGGAAAGAATAAAGGGAACAGAATTCCCTGGGGAAAGGTGTGGCACAAGTTCAGTCTCTGGCATTTGGGAGCTGATTTCCAAACAATCCTGCAGGCTGCTGGGGGCTTTGGTGTTGCTAAAGACCAGAGCTCAGGGCTGTTTTTCACTTGCAGGAATAAATGTTGTCAGAACTGAATTGCAGTGCAGAAGATTTACAGAATTCCTCTCTCAAGATTTCTAAATGTATTTTGAGTGTGATTTCTAAAAGCTGTTGAGTCCAGTTATGGGAGATATTTATGAGGGAGGTGAAAAAAGAATCTATTTTAATTTTCAAGCACTGTTTTTCATCTTTATTTAAATACCTTTGTAAGCTGCCATGCTTCATTCTCTTCCTTTCTCCCCTCAGAGAATGGAAATCCATCAGTCCCAGGAAAAGTCAATAAAGCTTCTTCCACCACCAAGAGATCCATTGCAGACAGCGAGGACAAGTCTGAGGCTTACAAATCTATTTTTACAACTCACAGCTCAGCAAAACGCTCCAAGGAGGAGTGTTCCAACTGGGTTACTCACACAGCTTACTATTTCTGAAACACTGAGGATCTCAGTGAGCACCCATGGCTGCTGTCCTCCCCCTGGCACACAATTCCTGTGCTCCTCTGCTCCTGGCTGCAGTTCCTCTGTGTGTCACTTGGTTATAAACCTGTTCACAGCTGCTGAACCTGTGTCAGCTGCACCTTCTGTTCAATAAGAAGCAGGCCAGCAGAATCCGTGTTGTAGCAGCAGATTTCATTCTGAAATGTTGGAATTTTTGCACAAAAATTCTCCTCTGTTGTTACCCTCAGTGTCCTCAGGAGGAGGAGGAGGGAGAAGTTCCTGCTCTCCCCCTCTGTTGATTTGTGCCACCACTGCAATTACAGTTTTCAGTGTATTACTACAGAATTCAAACCCTCTGTGACTTTCTGACAGCAAAAAGAGAAATAATGCCTTGTTTTTGTCAAGCTAACTGGGCCCTCAGTAGAACTATATATTTCTAAAAGGTTCTGCAGGTATTTTCAAATCATTTACCTTTTGACAGAGTAGATGAAAACAGAGTCATGAAAATGTTTGTGCAACAGTCTTGTCCATATTGTTGTAGCCTGTTTTTAACAGCAGAATATTCCATTTTTAATGTTTGAATCCCATAATACCCACATGGAATGACCAGAGGGAAGGCTGGAAGTTTTTCCCTTTCCTCTCTCCCTCTTTTAAAATTGAAATCTGCTTTTCTGATCTTGGCACAAACTAACCAGAATAGAAATGCAGAAAGCAGGAGGCTTTTCAAACCACTGCATGATGTTACCTTGTTACCTTTGTGTGTGAAAATGATTAATTATCCTTGTAATTTCTTTTTAAAAGTGTCTCCATTTATAATTGGCAGTAGTTACCTGGAGATTCAAATGCTGTGTTGATATTTGCATAGGTGGTCTCTGTGATTCAAACATTGAATTAAACTGCTGGGATTTTACTATTATTTTGATAGGTATAATTAAAAATTGGCTTGCTGTAGAATTTATATGGTGGTAAGAATTTCTGTTCTCCAGAGATGTGAGCACTTCAAACAGTTTGAGGTTTGCTGGAGCTTCCAGGAAGCATTCAGGCACATTTTGTATGCATGGCTGGGGATCAGCTTTGTTCTCCTTGTTCTCTATTCTTTTCATTATGATCCTTTATTATTTGTTGCTTACAGATAATGAAATTTCTGCACTAAAGGTGTCCCATTGTAGGGCTTTTATTTGCAGTTTATTTCTGTTAGACAATACATATTAAAATCCTATTGGTGGTTTATAGGACTGCACTTTTCTTCTACTTACAGCAGTTATAAATCCTAAAGGGAATTAATTTAATGCTTTTGATGTAGTTATTACTTTGCTAAAAAATCAACAGAGAAATATAATATTCAGTTTTACTTCTCTTTGTTGGTGATAAATCAGGCAGAGTCCAAGCTGTTGGTCCCAGGTTTTCCTGCCCACTGGGCCATGATTGTGACTCCTTTTTTCTTCCTGCTCATCTATTAAAACAAATTCCTGCCTAATAAATTGGTTAATGTATAGATTGTTCCTGTAGCCCTGGGTTCATCAGCTCATGCTCTGCCTCTCTGCCAGGGTTGTGCCCAATATTCCACCGTCCCCACCTGGTTAAACTGAAAACATTTGTGGTTTGTGGAAGTGTTTTCAGTGGGGCTTTTCCTTCCCTTTACACAACTCCAGCTGGGAAGGAATGGGATATATTGTTGGCATGTGAAATGTGGTTGGAATATGCAATATTTCTGGGCTGTGATGCAGTTCTGGCCACAGCTGGTGGCACACAGGAGCCCAAAGTGCCACTTGTGCTCTTGGCACCCGGAATGGGCAGCGGGCACTGGAATGTTGACTTGGCAATTCTTAATGGATTCAAGGGAACAGTTTGCTGGAGGATGTTTGCTTTATTGTGGTTTGCTTTTTGCTGGAGAGGGCAATTTAATTTTCTTTTAATGTAGGTGAATTTGAATGCTGGTGAAAGTTGAAAACTGCAGAAGTCTTAGAACCTGAAATCTGTATTTTCTGAGATGTCACATGAGCCTCTTGCAGCACTGCATCCATGGGGCTGTTCTGGGAATTCATGGGACAGTTTTGTTTGCATGCTCTTCAAACCTCAGCCTCTCTTCTGAAAGCTCAAAAAAGGATCCAGTTAGTGCCAGTTGTATAATTTGGGCTGTTTTTTTTTTGTCATGGAACCTGGGGACTGGACTGAAATGCAGCAAATTCTTTCACACACTGGTGGTGAAACCTGGCCCAGGTGGGCACGAGTGGAAAGGGCTGGAGAGTTCTGTGTCCTGGATCACCATCCTGGAGCTGCCATGGGATGGCTTCAGTGCTTTCCACTTTGGTGCCTCTGAATCCCAAAACCTGAGGGAGTCCCCACACCCATCATCAGTGGTCAGAGCTGCAGCTGCATTTGTTCTCCAGCTCCACACCATGAGATCATCACATGCCACTCAAATTGGCCAGAAAAGCTGAACGTTCCCTTCAAAACATGCTGCTTGTTAGATTAAAATATTTCTTACTAATGTCCTATTCTTAGCTGAACTGAGCAGAGTTGTCTGTGAGTGTCCTGCCTTGCTGGGAGCCCAGACCCCAGTGCAGTCAGGAGATTTTGCTTCAGATTCAGACCCTGCCAAATAGTTTCTTGGTTGCATTTAAAAATAAAAAGGCTGTTTAGACATTACAATCCACAGAGGGGCTGAAATCAGCGTATCCTAAGCTGAATACAAATCACAGACAAAAAGAGTTTTGTTGGGAGGGTCACAAATGGAACTGATTACTGCTAGACCGTGTGGATTTCCTTCTGGAGGATGGAGCTGATAGAATTCCTTCCTGACAGCTAGAAATTATAATTGAGTTTTTTCTGTGCTTCAAACTTAACCAAGCTTCAAAATGAGTAAGAGGGATGGAATCCAAATCCATCTGCAGCTCTGCCTATAAAGCAGGATTTTAATCTAAATATCCATCCAAGTGCCCAGATCCTGGGGAGGTGCTGCTGTGGCTTTGTCAGGCACTGAACTTCACGGGGATTCAAGTATCTCTTACAGGTCAGTGACAGAATTCAATTTACAGGCTGACCACAGATCTCATTTGGGCAAGAACTGGTTTCATTATGGCTTTGAGTAAAATGAAATTCTCTTTTGAAAATGTTTCCCTGCCAGCTCTTTGTGACACATCCAGCAGAACCCAACCTTTGTGTGGTATCTGTGAGAGGTTTTCTCAAAAGTCAGGAGCTCACTGGTGAAGAGCAACCCCTTCCCCTTGCAGAAATGTTCAGCTCTGACTGCACTGCTACTTCTTCCATGCAGTTTCCCCTCATTTACCTTTCTTTCTGCTGCCTTCAGAAATTTCCTCGATGATGGAGCAGGGCAGGGAACAGGGAGGATGATGATGCTCTGGTTTTCCAGCCCCTTTTTCTCTTTTGGAGCTGATCTGTATTTGTCCTGCAGCTATGATGGGGTAAATGTTCTCCTTCTTCCAGGTTATGTCCTAAATGTGACAACAGCTGGAGTCAGGATAGACTTGGAGTTTGTCACTCCTCCATCAGCAGGAATTTCCCCGTGGAAAGGGTGCTCAGGCCTCGGGACTGCCCAGGGAGGTTTGGATCCCCATCCCTGGAGGTGTCCAAGGCACTCAGAGCTCTGGGCTGAGAACAAGGTGGGATCAGTCACAGCTTGGACCTGATGATCCTGGAGCTCTTTTCCAGCCATAATAATTTCATAGTTCTATGAAAGCCTGAGCTGACTCTAAATTCTATGTTGTTATCTTAAAATAGAAACAGTTTGACAGCGTGAGTTTTCCTAACAGTCATGAATATCACATTTTTATGCTATGAGTTTCCTCTTTTTTTTTTTTTTAATTAAAAGCAATTTTTTTTAATTAAAACTAATTCCAAGGAATGCCTTGGTCTCAGTGATAAGTGAGGTTTGCCCTGCCTTGCTCTGCTGGCCAGGATGGGTGTAGCTTTCTGCAACTTGCCTACAAAGCTAAAGAAATGCAAAGCAGCTTATTGCTCAATTCTGCTGACTTTAGCAACTAGGGAGGACAAATTAAAAAAAGAAAAAGGAGAATATCTAGTCTCAACCTGGGCATTTAATGGGTCCCAAAATGTGCTGAACTCTTTAGTCTAAATGGGCTCTTTAGTGTGGTGTCAAATAAGTTAAAAAGCGAGGGAGCTTTACAAAGCTGCCTTCATTGTTTAAACTTGTTTCACTCATGTTAAGGCTAATGTACATTTATTCAGCCTGACAAAGTGCTGAATTTACACAACAGGGATAGTAATAATTAGGTCAGATACTTTTCAAATGGCAGGAGGGGGGGTGGGAATACTTGACTCTTTCATGCTTGTGAATGGCAATGATTATTAGCGCTGGCCAGGCCAACCACAATACCTGCAAATGCTCCTCTCAGCCCGTGGATTGCCCTGCACGGCCGCTGCCACCTCCCAGCTCCCTCCTTGCTGCTCTAGCTGCCAGTCAGCTGCTGGGAACATGCCATTCCTAAAGCAGGACATGGATTTTTAGTGAGCCCAGAGCTGTCCTTGGAATCTGGGCTCCTCTTCCCTGCTGGGATCTGACTGGGACCAATAAATTATATCGACAGAATTGAAAACTCGGCCATTAAAACTGCATTGTCTGCTCAATTGGATGAAGTTGAGCTTGCACTTTAGACTCCCCAGTTCTTGGATATTTATGGTGTTGCCCTCAACCATTCACACCCCAGTCCCGGGGGAGATGAGGTGTCCACACCTCGCACCTTTCTCAGGTATTTGGTGCTGGTGACTCCTAGGACAGAACCCCGGATTAGTCAGTCCGTGGAGCTCATCCAGCACAGCAGGATTTGTTTCTCCAAGAGCTTTTCTTTCCCCTTGTCTTTCCTAATATTTGAACAAGCGCTGATGTTTAATTCAGTGCCGCCCAATCTGCTCGCATTTGAATTGCTATCAGCGGCGGCCGGGCTGCGCTGCTCGGATCTCTTAAGCTGCAGCCATTTACTCCCCCATTGAGATTTAAGCCACTCCAAGCTCATTTGGTTTGCATGTTCCCATTCCTTAAGGAATCATTAAACCCTTCCCAGCGCTCCGGTCCCACTGGATGCAGTGGGGAGGCTCCTTGGACACCGCCAGCCGGCGCTCCAGTGGGCAAAATCCGCAAAAAAAGCTGGATTTTCACTGAATAGGCGAAGTTTCAGTGCCCCACACACTTTTTCCCCAGCTCCCAGCGAGCGAGCAGCTGTAAATGAGCGAGGGGCACTCCCGGGGATGCGGGATCCGCAGCGGGCAGCGGCCGGCTGGAGCATCCCGAAAATGCTGAGAAATGCGGGGATCCCGAGGGGCCGGAGCCGCCGCGGGCCGGGGCAGGGGCGGGACTGAGCCTCTCAAAGACTTTTTGGGTTTATTTTGTTTTATTGAAGGAATT
>VXBI01006779.1:2928836-2945584 GCA_013397375.1 Toxostoma redivivum | reverse complement strand
GAGAGGGGACGGGGGACAGGAGAGAGAACAGAGGGACAAGAGAGGGGATAGAGGGGGACAGGAGAGGACAGAGGGGACAGAGGGACAAGAGGGACAGGGAGGGGACAGAGAAGGGACAAGGGGGACAGAAGGGGATGAGAAATGGGGACAGAAGGGGACGAGGAGGGCAGAGTGGACAGGAGGGGATGGGGAGGACAGAGAAGGGACAGAGGGGGACGGGGTGGGGACAGAAGGGGACACAGGGAGGGCACAGAGCGGGCACATCCCTGCGAGCCCCTCCGCAAACCCAAACCCAGCTCCGACCCTTCCCAAGGAGCCTTCACTGCCCGGACCCCGCCCTGCCCCAGCCTAAGGAATCCCCGGCCTAAGGAAATCCCGGCCCAAGGAAATCCCGGCTCTCCAGAGCCGTGCTGAGCTTTCCTTTCCTTTCCTGCCACCTCCAGGACGTGTCCGTGCCCTGCGGGTCCGGGTGACAAGGGCCCGATGGTGCCGCAGCATCCGCGGGAGCCGCTCGGTGTCCGCTGGAAAATCTGGGAATTCAGGAGAAATCCATCGTCCCTGCCGCCCTTTCCTGGTTTCCCGGCTCTTTTCATATACATGATCGATGTTTGTGTGCGCTCAAAATCGAGGAGTTCATGGTCGTTGTGATGTGAATGCTAACAGCGATAAAAGGAGATAAATGGGGAGAGGCAGCGCCCGCTTTTCATGGGGTGACTCCCAAGGGACAACAACGGGGTTTGTTTGACTGCTTCATACAGTGATTTTTCGAAGCGAATTGGTCAGAAAATAAAGGGTTTGTTACACAGAAAACTCCATTCCCAAGTCAGAATGAAAAGCACAAACTACACCCCCAAGAAATGTTCTGTAAGATATTGATTTGGGAGAGATGCTCCAGCCATGTTCAAATATTTTCTTAATAAAAACAAGCTACTCAGAGAATTAACATTGCATTTATCATAAATTTGAAATGAAATCAAATATTTTGCTCTGTCACGTCCTAAAAACAGCACAAATAACTGCGTGTTTAGGGTTTAAATCCTATTTTCTGGCATCTGTAGTAATTTGAAACATTTTCTCCTTGCAGTGTGTAGTGCTTCACATTTGATTTGGAGCGATCCTGGAGTCAAGTTGGAATTTCAGAAACAAAAGAAGGAAAGAAAAACTTGTCTCCTACTTTAGGGTCCTGCAGTACTGGAAATGCAAAGGCTGCAGAGTGAATATTTAATGAGTGCATGAGAATCTAAAAAAGTGTAAAGCAAATGCCATGCAGCAGTCGCCTTGCCTTGTTCAACTAGAGCAGCATTAAGACATTAAAAATAGATTTACAGATTTCATAATGTGATTGCAACATTCACACAGGTTGGGATTTTTAATTTAACTTTGAACTGGATCATGCAGATTGCAGGGAGACCAGAATGGACTTTATTCTAATGGGAGAATTTGCCTTATGCAGGATTAACATATCAAAGGCAGGGCAGGATTTGGGGAGGAGATGGCACAATGATCTGGCTGCTTGTGGGGTTGGCACCACCAAAGGTGTTGGCAGGAGGGTTTCAGACCATGAGTCAGGGTGGCACTTGCTCTGCTCTTGTCACCTTCCCTGTGCTGCCCACTGGCCTTGGTACAGGCTGCTGAATTCTGCTTCAATCTCCCCTTGGTGTCTGAGGTCTGGGCAAGCAGAGGTGGCACCATCCTGGTTTTAAAAAGTCACTGAAACAGCAAGAAAAGACAGTGGTGTGTGTGGGTGAGTTCGTTGATGCCACCCCCTCCTGGTTCCTCCCTCACTGGTGCCATCACACCCTCACTGAGCTGCAGCTGATGATGTTGGCTTCAACATCAGCCTAAAAATTATTGCTAGGAAAGGAATTCAAACTCTCAGAATTTGTATCCCTAACAGGGGTGGGTAGCTGGAGCATTTTGGAGGTGCAGTGGGGAAGGTGAAGAGCAGGGAGGACACAGGAAGGTCCAAGGATGGTGGAGAGCATCCTTGCAGTCTCAGTTTTACTTTGCTCTGGGTCCTTCCCTTGGGAATACACCTGCGGCTGTGCTGGAGATAACTGCTCCCCCTCAAACAGCCAGAACCACGGAATCCTTGGCTGTTCCACCCCAGCAGGATCAAACAAACTCTGCCCACCTGCACGTGGGAAGGCAGGACACCCCTGAGAGCCCCCTGCACGTGCCAGGGGCTCCTTTTGTGTCTGCCAGACTTTACTTTGTACCCCAACACGAGGACATCAGATGGCATCACCTGCCACCTCCCAGGGGAGGATATCCATTGGCCCAGGGACAGGATGGTGTGAAAATGTGAAAATGTGAAAATGTGAAAATGTGAAAATGTGAGCAGAGGTTCTCCTCGACATCTGAATTCCCACATTAGTGAGTTTTGCCTGGCAGGGTGGAAGGGAACACTCTGCTTCCACTCAGCCCTGGCTGCTGTGGTGAATTCTGTGTGCTCTGCTGGGCTGGTGGCGTGTCACCATCACAGGGATTACCCCTGCTTTCCAGTCAGAAAATGGTCCATATGAAAACCGAGTGATGGGATGAACAAAAGGAATTAGGAAAACTATATAATTTTGTCTGAGAACTCTGGTGCCTTCTGGGAAGCATCACATAACCCCCAGCATGAAACATCCCCTCAGACATGGACAGCACAGACACAGCAGAGTTGAGCAAGAGGCTTGGCCAGAGCAACCATTATTGATTTCAAAACATCCCAGAGCTGTGTGGCCACAACAATCCAGGCCAGAATTGGAGTAGTCAGAGCAAATCAAAGCAGGGCAGACTTGCTGCTCACACGACTGCTGGAGATCACTTCATGCAGATATGCAGCAGCTGCAACAAGCTTCGTGCAGGGACTTGCCTCCAGACTGAGTTGGAGTGCAGGCATGGGCTCCTGCAGAGGAGGGAATGCTGGCTGGAAAGAACAGGGAGCCCTCTGTATCTGGAATGAGAATTCCTGATGGTTTGGAGCTCCTGAAGGAGAGGTCTGGGGATTGGCTGTGAACTGGGCTAGTCCATCTTCAGAAATGGAAAATGAGATTGTTTGTGAGGCTGCAGTGCTGCTGCCTGGGTGAGAGTTGTCCTGGGGATAAGGATGCTGTATTTTGCCCGAGCACAAATTAAGCTCTTGCTTTAAGACTTGGCCTTTTTTGAAATCTCCACTTTCCCAGCAGCTCAGGGCTTCATGGGCCTTTTCCAAACAACCTGTGCATGATAGCAAAGAAAAATAAACTTTTATTCACTGTGTGCTGATCCCTCACATGCACTGGGAAGAGGCTGGGAATCAGCAGAGTGGAACATGCTGGGAACTGGCCTCTGTTAGCAGCTACAGAAACACCAAACCCTGCAAATCCCTGGTGGGCACTTGAAGGGCACAGACACTGCCCAGAGTGGTCCTTTTTTACACCAAAATGTTGGATTTTGATGGTGCAGCAAAACTGCCAAGAAGGAGATTATGCCACATAAGACACCCAAAGTGTCCCTCTGAAAGTCACTGAGGTTTTAGATGATCTTTTTACATGATATCTTTGCCCCCTGTGTTCCAAAGCAGAAATCACCTGCCTGAGGAGTCTGAGCTGTCTCAGGGGCTGAGATCCATCCACAGTGTTGGGTAAAATTCATAGCATTTGCAGCTGTATTTGCTGATTTTAACTGTTCTTCTTTTCAGGTTACCTGGTATTTAATGAGAGGTTTGTTGTTTTTGGTTTTTTTTCTTTTTCTGAGATGAAATTTCAGATTTATCTGAAGCAAAGATGGAAGTGCTTGTGAAATGGGTTCATTCATCCTCATCTGAACTGGGCTCAAGACTTAGAGATTATTGAAAGCGTTTTCACTCATTGAGCTTGGAGCATTCCCATAGGATTTTTAACCTCTGAGNTGAAAATGTGAAAATCCACCTCTTTGAGCAGAGGTTCTCCTCGACATCTGAATTCCCACATTAGTGAGTTTTGCCTGGCAGGGTGGAAGGGAACACTCTGCTTCCACTCAGCCCTGGCTGCTGTGGTGAATTCTGTGTGCTCTGCTGGGCTGGTGGCGTGTCACCATCACAGGNGTGAAAATGTGAAAATGTGAAAATCCACCTCTTTGAGCAGAGGTTCTCCTCGACATCTGAATTCCCACATTAGTGAGTTTTGCCTGGCAGGGTGGAAGGGAACACTCTGCTTCCACTCAGCCCTGGCTGCTGTGGTGAATTCTGTGTGCTCTGCTGGGCTGGTGGCGTGTCACCATCACAGGGATTACCCCTGCTTTCCAGTCAGAAAATGGTCCATATGAAAACCGAGTGATGGGATGAACAAAAGGAATTAGGAAAACTATATAATTTTGTCTGAGAACTCTGGTGCCTTCTGGGAAGCATCACATAACCCCCAGCATGAAACATCCCCTCAGACATGGACAGCACAGACACAGCAGAGTTGAGCAAGAGGCTTGGCCAGAGCAACCATTATTGATTTCAAAACATCCCAGAGCTGTGTGGCCACAACAATCCAGGCCAGAATTGGAGTAGTCAGAGCAAATCAAAGCAGGGCAGACTTGCTGCTCACACGACTGCTGGAGATCACTTCATGCAGATATGCAGCAGCTGCAACAAGCTTCGTGCAGGGACTTGCCTCCAGACTGAGTTGGAGTGCAGGCATGGGCTCCTGCAGAGGAGGGAATGCTGGCTGGAAAGAACAGGGAGCCCTCTGTATCTGGAATGAGAATTCCTGATGGTTTGGAGCTCCTGAAGGAGAGGTCTGGGGATTGGCTGTGAACTGGGCTAGTCCATCTTCAGAAATGGAAAATGAGATTGTTTGTGAGGCTGCAGTGCTGCTGCCTGGGTGAGAGTTGTCCTGGGGATAAGGATGCTGTATTTTGCCCGAGCACAAATTAAGCTCTTGCTTTAAGACTTGGCCTTTTTTGAAATCTCCACTTTCCCAGCAGCTCAGGGCTTCATGGGCCTTTTCCAAACAACCTGTGCATGATAGCAAAGAAAAATAAACTTTTATTCACTGTGTGCTGATCCCTCACATGCACTGGGAAGAGGCTGGGAATCAGCAGAGTGGAACATGCTGGGAACTGGCCTCTGTTAGCAGCTACAGAAACACCAAACCCTGCAAATCCCTGGTGGGCACTTGAAGGGCACAGACACTGCCCAGAGTGGTCCTTTTTTACACCAAAATGTTGGATTTTGATGGTGCAGCAAAACTGCCAAGAAGGAGATTATGCCACATAAGACACCCAAAGTGTCCCTCTGAAAGTCACTGAGGTTTTAGATGATCTTTTTACATGATATCTTTGCCCCCTGTGTTCCAAAGCAGAAATCACCTGCCTGAGGAGTCTGAGCTGTCTCAGGGGCTGAGATCCATCCACAGTGTTGGGTAAAATTCATAGCATTTGCAGCTGTATTTGCTGATTTTAACTGTTCTTCTTTTCAGGTTACCTGGTATTTAATGAGAGGTTTGTTGTTTTTGGTTTTTTTTCTTTTTCTGAGATGAAATTTCAGATTTATCTGAAGCAAAGATGGAAGTGCTTGTGAAATGGGTTCATTCATCCTCATCTGAACTGGGCTCAAGACTTAGAGATTATTGAAAGCGTTTTCACTCATTGAGCTTGGAGCATTCCCATAGGATTTTTAACCTCTGAGCATATTTCTTTTCATCAGCAGGGATTGCAATACTCTGCAATGACATTTTCTCCTTTGGTGCAAAAGTTAAATATGAATTTATAGCGTGATTGCATTGAGATTTCAGAACTGTGCTGCAAAAATCGATGTTGCTGTGATCTTACCTGCCTGGAGATTACAGGCAAATAACACTTGATAAACATCCCATACCTTAGATGATATGTTGAGCTCCAGAGTATTTTTATTAAGCTGCTCTGAAATTATTCCCAAAGGATGCAAACCTCGGCTTAGCTACAACTGTTACCCACAGTCTTTAAAGAACATTCTGAAATCTTTTTGCTAAACAATCTGCTCAGCTGTTACCAAGTTTTACCCAATATTCAAATGACACTTACTCCTTTTCAACCCTTGCCAAGCTGAGGTTATTAAGAAAGAGATACAAATTAAAAGGATTAAAAATGCAACTCTAATTAAACACATATGAGCAGTTAAAAGTCGGCTCTGCCCTGGTTATCTGTGCACACACGAATATCACACACAACTTAAAACAGGCAAAGTCTCCATTAAGAGCTTGCTGAAGGCACCAGCAGTGTAATAACACTCTGTGCCTTCTCTGCAGCTTCTTCTGGGCAGAAATAGTTTTTTAAAATGGGATAGCATTGCTCCCCCCACTTGCAAAGAAGAGGAAGCTGAGGGTGAGAGGAAGGAGAGGAGAATTCTCCACTGCATCCTCCATGAACTTGAGCTGTGTGGCCTCATCCCTGCAGAGGGGCTCTGGTTGTCCCCAAAAGCTGTGCCGGTGCCACGGGGTGGGGGTGCCTTGCCTTTCCAAGCAGACCTGGGCTTTCTTTTCAGAAGAATGTGCAACAAAAACATATCAAACCGCGTTGGCTTTCTATGACAAAAGTGAGTTGGTATCTCTTAAATAAGTATCCAAACAAGCCCTTGAAGACACATAATCACCAAACAGCATCTGTGATCACAGCTCAGCGTTTTAAAGGATTAGGGGGGGATTAGGACGTTTGTAAATTCCTCACCAACCTTTTGTACAGGCAGGATGGAATATTTTTTAAAGAATTCACAGACTGTCTGTTAAAAGCCTTTATTCCCCTGATTTGTGCTGGGTGTGGACTGCTTTGGGATTTTTAAAAGGAAGCATAACATGGCTCATCAATCTAGGCTGCATATAAATCCTGCTTTGTATGATTCCTAATAAGTTTCGAGGGCTTTCTGCTCCTCATGAAGAATGGGAAAATCTCCTTGCACTGGGGAATAACAGGTCCTTTCACTGTGCCACTGGTGCTGCTGGTTTAACACCCCTACCCAAGGGAAGGATATCACCTGGGGGGGAAAAGTGAGTGGGATTTGATCCCCAAGAAGTGTTCCAGAAAAGCCTCTCATGTTCTGGTACTGCTGGGGCAAACATGTCATGATTGGCTTGAACATTCACAGGTAATAATCAGGGTTCACCAGACTGGATAACAGGAGTTTCCTGCTTTTTCTGGGAGTGGGAGAAGCAGCTGGACAGGGAAGGAGAGGAACACCCTGACATCCAGGTGGGATGAGCATCATTTGGATACAGATTATTAAATCTGTACTAAACAGGGATGTTCAGAGCATCCCTTGGACCAAAGGAATGGGAAATACTGCATTTAAAAAAATCTGTTTGCTTGAATGGGTTCATTTTTCCATATTTTTTTGGCTGCTTTCTTCTCCCCAAAGCTGACAGGAATTCCTGTGCTGCCCAGCTGTACCTGCAGCTCCCAGCAAGGTGCAGCAATCCTCGCCTGTCTGCAGATATGCCAAGGATAGGCCAACAAAAACAGGCTGCAGACTGTGGGCTGAGCTTTCAGCTAATTTTTGTTCTCCAAAAAAAGTCTGAATGTTCAAAGCTCTGCAGCTGACATTTCCTCACTTTTTCTTTAGCCAAAAGCTAATCTTGTCCATGAAATCTGCTTCCTGTGTATGATCATTCACTCCTGCTTGTCTGGAGACATCTCAGAGCTGTGACCCTGGAGGTCTTCAGGAACTGGTGAATATTTCTGGACACCTCCATAGGTGACCAAAATCTGCCTTTGACAGTTCTACACCTTCTCATCTGCTTTTCTGATTTCTCTTATTTTTACTGTTTTTACCCGGGTACAATCATAAGGAATTGAAAAGATAGATAGATAGATAGATAGACAGACAGATAGATAGATAATATCTATCCCTGGAAGTGTCCAAGGCCAGCTTGGATGGGCTTGGAGCAGCCTGGCCATGAGAGGTGTCCCTGCCCATGGCAGGGATGGAATAAAATGAGCTTCAATGTCCCTTCCAACCAAACCACTCTGAGATTCCATGATTTAGAGGAGTGAGGGAGGCTCCCCTCAGTGTCAGCTTTCTGACCCTTTGCTGTTATCTGAGCTGGAGACTCAGGTAAAACTTGGATTTTTTTGGTAAAAATCCAAGCACTGACATCCTCCCCGCCAGGAAAAGGGGGGGATCCCATCCCATTATCCCATCCCATGTCTGTCTGACAGGTTCTTTGCTCCCTCCTGGCTCTCCTTTGCCTGTATTTAGAGCAGCGTGCATTTTTGGGATTTAATTTTTGTTGCTGCTTGTCCCTCAGATGTGTCCCCTGAGCTCTGGCCCCAGGGCCAGGCTGAGGAGGTCCAGGAGCTCTCAGTGTCTCTGAGCAGAGGTGCTGCTCTGCAGAAACACAACCACGGGGTTCTGTAGGCTCAGCCCTGAGGAAATTCAGTAATTTACAGCAGTTTAATTAACCTGAGAAGCCACCGCGCTGAAATGCCAGGGAGAGCAGAGCCAGCACCCGCCTGAAATGGGAGAAATGTCCCAGTTTGAAAGCAGAGGAGTAGGATTAAATCTTCCCTTTAGAAGTGGGGAGGGATCAGTACACACAGGCCCAGCAGCAGCCCAGCTCACTGCTAATTGCAGCTTCACCTTTTAGCTAGATACTAAAAAAAGAACTAATCCTTGAATATTTAATGTCCTGTTTCTTCATGAGCACAAAGATTCATTGGGAAATGGGAGTAACTGGAAGAGAGGCGCAGAAAGCAGAGCAGCACTGGGCAGGGCTGGGGAAACACTTTAAAAAGTGAAGGTTTTGCTCTTTTTGGGCTGCTTCCCTCCTCCCATGTGCTTCAGTAATTCCTGGGTGACTGACAGCGACTTTCCAGGTCAGGAGTGTCCAGTTAAGAGCCGGGAAATGCCCTTCCCATTGGTCATGATTGCCTAATTAGCAGCTGGCAGTATTTCACAATCACGACAATGACACCAGGTGCCTTTGCAGGGGTGGGGGCTGCGGACCACTTGGCAGAATTTCCTGGGAAAGCCGGGCAGGGAATGCAGAGCTGAGGATATTCCAGCTCAGGAGAGGAGCCTGCAGTCCCAGCTGTGCCAGGAGGAAGGTTTTTCCCAAACACCACACCTAGGAATGGCCCCTCTCCACCTGGCAAGGAGAGTGATGGGAAAGGGAAATGTATTTTAGTGTCCTGGGTGGCTGACCTGGAAAAGCAAAGAAACTGCCAAGGAGAAAGGAGGAGGCTTTGAAAGCTCAGCTCCCTGCTGGACATCCGGTCCCCATGGGAGTCCTTTGGAGGCCCACTCTTTATTTTAATTCTTTAATATTTAATTCTTTATTTTAATACTTTAATTCACTGATCCAGCAGAAAATTCACACGGCAGAAGCAGTGCATGGAGTGATCCAATAAGTGCCAGGAGCTGGGTCCTGCAGCTGAGAGAGCTCAAAAAAAAGAAGGAAAAGTCCCCCAGTCCCTTTCTGGCACTGCTGGGCTGTTGGTGCTCCACAAAAGGGCAGCTTGAGGCAGTGAACCCGGGCACTGCTGCCCCATCCAGCACCCCAGGAGGGCAGGGACAGGTTTATTTATCCCTGCTGGGATGGGGGACACAGTGTGACACCAGCATAGAGCTCTGCCCTGCTCCAGCACACACCCCAGCCAGCTGAGCCCTTAAAAACCATCCTAACACTGAACCAGCTTGCTTCAATGTGGGCATGGAATTGCTCATGTGGCCCCTGGATGCCTCCAGACAGGATTTGGCATCTCCTGGCAGCACAGTCTGACACGGGGAGTTACCCTGGAGCAGCCAAACTCACGTCACTGTAACTGAAGTGAGCTTCATCTGCAGGCCCTGGGTGTTTGGTGGGGCACAGAGCTGTCCCAGTGTCTGTGACATGAATGCAGAGCACACAGAGTCCTGGGGAAGCTGTTCTGGAGGGACCAGAGCAGAGCAGCCTGGCCTGAGAGCTCCTTTCCTGTCAGGATCCTTGCAGGGAAGCATCACGAGGTGTGGAAATGTTCTCCTATGTTAAAGCACCGAATTAAAGGTGTCAAGCCAAGCAGGAATACACCTGAAACAGTATTTACTACTATAAATGATGCAGAAAATGAATATGGATGGGATTCTGCTGGACCACTTTAAATGCACTTTGCTGGTTACAGTTGTTCACTGCTGATCCTTGGGCTGCAGCCAAGGTCTCTGTTTGCTTTGGAGAACCAGAGTCCTTTTATTTGTGCTAATTGTCCACCTGTGATAAGAGAGAAAAATAATAGAGATAAGAAAAGCCTATCACTGCAGCACTGCTGAGGGTGGGAAGAGCAGAGCAAAGCAACTGAAGGTTCTCTGTTGAGAGTGAACTTTTAGAGTCACAGATGATGATCAGTGAGGAGCACAACTCCTGCTCCATTCATCACTGGGATACCCAAGCCCTGGATAAATCCCTGGGTATTCCTGGGCTGTGTTTGCTTTTTCTCAGACCAGTTTCCCAGCTAATGCTTTTCAGAGACAGATCTGAAATTAAGATTTCCATATTTATGTGCCTATTAACATAGATACATTAAAAAACTTAATGAGCTTATGTAACAAATTGCTGTATGACATTGTAAACGACTGGGGAGAGGATCTGTACTTAGGGAGATAAGGATGGCATTTGCAATGGCACCAGCTCGGGGAAAATTACAAGGAGCAGCAATTGCATGGTGCAGGTAGACTGTCCTGAGACTGGAGCCTCCAGTGCTGTCCCGCCAGCCAGGTGTGCTGGGGAGCCTGGCCAGCACCTTCCTGCTCAGCTCACACAGGGCCACAGCCTCCACCCAGGCATTTTCCATATCCCAGGGATGAGCTGAGGAGTCAGCATGGCCCCTGTGCCAGCACAGCCTCCCTGCGTTGAGCAAGACCCTTTGGGCACGTCTGCAGGGAGCTGAGCTTCCCTGTGCCTGCTGCAGAGGAGCTGCCTGCATGTGTCAGCGGGTTTGGGAGGCCTCCAGCCACTGCTCTGTGCCTGCTCCACAGGGAATTGGTGTCCCAGGCATGGCAAGGGCTCCCAGGTCACATCTGGGCAGCTTGGGGCAGGGTGAGCTGGAGGTTTGGTAGCTTGTAGATGTGCTTTACATGTCCCTGTTTCCTGCTTCCCCTTTCTAAACAAGGAAATACTTCAAAACTTTTGGGGCAGGAAGACAAGGTGCTGCCTGTATGTGTGGGTAGTGCAGAGCTGCTGAAGGCAAGCAGAGCAGGGCACATTTTCAGTCTGGGGCTGCTGGAGATGTAAATCCTCCTCCCCTGCTTGTGTGCAAACAGGATCCTCACCACAGACCATGGGCACAGCACGATCTCCTGACAACCTGAGGGAGGTTTTAAAGGGAGGGATGGCTCAGGATTTGAAAAGGAGAGTGCTCAAGCTCTTCCCCTCCCCAGTTAGTGCAGTTTTATACAGACAATCAACAGCGTGGGGCTCTGCCACTCAGCACCCCAGGAAAGCACCACTGGGCAGAAGCTGTGGCAGCAGAAGTGTGAACTCATCCCTCCCTCCCCGCACTGGGAAGCCTGCCTGTGACCATCCACACCCCTCTGTTATTAAGCAGGGCCAGCTTTGGTCTCCAGAAGGCACTGTGGACTCAGAGAGGTTTGGCTGGCTGTGCTGGAATGCCCTGGGCATGGACAAGGAGCCTGGGCATTCCTGGGGCACTGGGGGCTCTGGAGGACCCTCACACGTGGCTCTGTTTCCCTGTCCCCACCGTGGTGGCTTATTGATGTCTGGGACAGAGCAGGTGATCCCTGTCCCCACCAGGGAACACCACAGTGACTCGGGAACTGGGAACAACCTCAACTCCCTGTCTCCATCAGGGAACACTGCAGGGATTTGGGAATAGAGAACAACCTGGACTCCCTGTCCCCTCCAGGGAACACCTCGCTGCCTCGGGAGCAGGGAATAACCCCGTCCTGGTGCCCAGCCCGGTGCTGTGTGCGGTGCTGGCGCTGGGAGCTCACAGCACATTCCCAGCCCGGCTGGAAGCCGCGAGGATTCCTTTGGCAGAGCCGGGCGGGATAAGCCCCGCTGACAGAAGAGCACTTTAGCTGCTGTATTCTGTGTTTACTCAAGAGCAGCGCTTTATCGCCCTGGCTCTGCTGGCAAAGCTCCCCTCGGGCTCTGCCCGGGCTCGGGCTCCGGGAAAGGCCCGCCCATCCATCCATCCATCCATCCATCCATCCATCCATCCATCCATCCATCCATCCATCCATCCATCCATCCATCCATCCATCGCACCCAGGGGCTCGCAGCCTCTCGGGGCACGGAGCCAGGCTCGCCCCGGGCCAGCAGAGCCCGAGAGCCCGGGCTGGGCTCGGCTCAGCCCACTCAGCCTCGCTGGCCACCTCGCGGAGCTCTGGGCTAGCCCAGCATTTGCATGGGCGCAGCCTGACCTGCTTTGAGCCCGTGTCTGCCGCTGCATTTGCATCTGTTGAGCTGAGCTGGTTTTGTTTCGCTGCTGAGATTGTTTTCCATTCTCGCACAAGGAAGTGGTGACCTCGTTCCTCTCCGCTCAGCACCAGGGCTGGCTCTCAAAGGCACCATCCATCCTGCACTGTGAAAATCGCCTTCCCTGTCCTCCAAATTCCCTCTCGGTTCCTGACAGATCCTTCCTTATCCCACTGCTCTCCAAGGCAAAGCTCCCAGTGTCCCAGCTCCTCTCACATCCTGCAAGGTTTCCCTGAGCTGCTGTCCAAGGCCACGCTCCCAGCCTTGTTAATCCCGGCTCTGTGGGCACCCAGGTCACCTAACAGTCCGAATCTGACCTGGATCAGGTGTGCACCCAGGGCTGCCTTTCTGCTGAAGGCAAAGCACGGGGTTAGGGTCAGCTTTGGAGCTTTTGTGACTTGGTTTTGGGACAGGATGACAGACCAGGTCAGGCTGCAATAATGTGGGCAAAAGACATCTTACACAGCAGAAAACTGCAAGTTAGTATCAGCTTCATTTTCAGCACATCTGCACTGGTAGAGTGAATTTATACTGATTTAGTTCTTCCCAGTGTTGGATTTTTGTAGGAGGAGGAAGAGAATTAAAGCACTGTGTTGCCTGCTTGTGTCTGGATTTAGGAGCTCCTAAATCCCAGAAAGCCCAGAAATGCAGATGCCTGAAATGCTGCCCGAATTCACATTTGAACTGAAGCACTCTGAGTCATATTGCTTCCATTTTGTTGGTGAACAGCGAAAAATGTGGGTTTTTAATAGCAGAAAAATCACCTGAACATCCCAAACCTGTGTCCCTCTGCAACCCCACCTGCATGGAATTACCTGAACGTGGATAAGAGGCTTCAAAGTAATGTGAATTCTTTCACCTTGGAGAAGTTCCTCTGTGCCTCTGCAGCACTAGTGCTACAGGAAGCTATAAATAATTTTACATGGAAAAAATAAATCTGTTTAAAAACCACTCAGCCCCTGCCTGTGTCTGCTAGAGTAACCAAAATCAAGTCCTTGAGAGCTTTTTGAGAGAGTTTAGGTTTTGTCCAGCTGAGTTTGATGGGAACTCCAGGAAAAACTGGCTATTTAGAGGGATTAGGCATTTTCAAGAAACTGGACCGTGGAAGTAAGAGAGTAACTGAATATGTTTTCTTTACTTACTTAAATTGCCTACAGGGAAAATCTTCAGCTTCCACTCACATGACCCATTGTCCTAAAATCAAGGTCAATTTACTGATTTCATCAGCCCTGAAAAGTGAAAGGTAACTAGAAGTAACTGCTGCTTTGTACATTCCTTCCCTCCTGCACAGGCACAGTCTGCATCTCTGCTTCATGTTGTGCACAAAATCATCTTGGAAGGTGTTCAGACAATTTTCCTCTCATGCCTGTGTGTATCTGTGGATGCACACGGAGAAGTGAGTGTTTTTAAAAAGTCACTTTACACATTTGATTGATACCCTGACAGTGCACAGGCTGCAGGACCCCTCAAAGTTAGGGATAGAAAAACCCCTTTGTACCTGGTGCCCATATTTGTCCACAGAGGAGCCTTCCCCAAACATCAGTGTTGTGCCCCAACAGTTGTTTGCATGAAACATCATCACCAACCTTTATTTTTTATAGCATGAATTATGTCTATTGAGCCAAGAGCCTGTTTATCTTTTTACTTCCAGGAAATAGCCTAACTAAAAATGTGAATCCTGATTTCACTTTTAGCATTGCGGTGTTTTGACTCTTTGGGTGTTTTGATCTTTTATTTTGAGCCTGTTCCCTGCAAGAGGGAGCTGGATTTGATTACACACAGTCCAGCAATGACAGCCTTTGGAGCTGGCTAACAGCTCCTGATGGACACAAAAAGGAGGGAATTTAAAAAATCAGAACCTCTCTCTGGAATGGAATGATCATTCCACTTCAGGCAAAATGTCAGAGCCCTGAGGAGGCACCTTGGGCAGAGATGGGGGTCAGGGACCACAGTTCCCACTCCTCTCCTGGTTCCACCAGATTAGAATCCAGCTCTGGCCACTGCTGGGATTATTATCCTTGTTTTATGAATGAGCAGACCAAGGTAAATGCAGCTGCTGTCACCTTTGTGGTCATCCCCTGCCTCGAGGACAGGCTGGGAATCTGGATGTTCCTGTGCCCCGTCCCATGCTGTGGCTGCAGGCAGGCTCGTGTGAACTCTCTCTCTCCCAAGGATCCATCTCCTGCCACAAACCACCCAGCCTGACAGAACTTCTCATGTACAAAAGCCAGAGAAACTCCTCTGCAGGAGCCCCAGGCAGCTGCACATCACTGCTGAACCTCTGCCACATGCCATGGAGCATCTAACCCAGGGCCTAAAAGTGCCTGGTGCCAAAGCCTGTCACTTCTGCCCAGGAATTGCTAAACATCCTCTGTGCTGCAGGCTCACGGCACGCCATGGCCAGGGGACTTTGCTCCTCCAGCTCCAGAGGGAAGGAGCAGGAAGAAAACATAGCTGGGATCGTGTTTATTAAGCAAATTAATAGGTTGGGGGAAAAAGAAGGAAGCGTGGGCACTTTCTTCTCGCTTCCTGCAGAGGTGAGGACTGGAAGCTGAGGCACGGAGCCGGGCAGGGATTCAGTCTTGTCAATGCAGCCCCTCCCCACTCCCCATCACCTTCACTTTTTGGGGGGACCGGCACACTCACAGCCCTGATGGGCGCTGACTGCACCGCTAATGCGGGTGTGGAGTCACAGAACGGTTTGAGCTGGGAGGGACCTTAAAGATTATCCAGTTCCGCCCCCCTGCCCTGGGCAGCGACAGCTCCCGCTAGCCCAGGTTGCTCCAAGCCCCGTCCAACCTGGCCTTGGGCACACTTAACACCGGGGCAGGTGCCCGGAGTCCCCCGGCGCTGCCAGCCCGGGGCTGCGGGAGCCTCGGGGGAGCTGGGGCAGCCCGGGGCTCTGCGGCTGAGCCAGCGGCTCCCTGCGCTGCCGGGGGGGCACAGCGCAGGGCCAGCAAAGGCTCCCGTCACTCAGGGATTTCAGGGATGCTGCCGGTGCTGCGGGGAAACGCGCACAGATCCGCACCGCACCCCGCATCCCCCGGGGCGCCGTAAAGGGAGGAGAAACGGCGGAACAGCGGAAGAAGAAAAAAAAAAACAAACAAAAAAAAAAAAAACCAAAGACTTAAAATGTGCCGGATGTGCCGCGGTCCGTGGGATCTGTCCGGCAGGGCTGTGGGTCTGCGTGTTTGGGGAGGGGGAGGACAGGGAAAGGGGGATGCGGAGGGGATGCTCCGCGCCCCTCCGTGCCCGGCTGCGCACGGCTCTGCTGCGGAGCATCGCTGGCACGTACGAACCGCAGCCCTGGTCCCGGGGACCCCCTGAGACCCCCGGGAGCCATCCCGCCCTCGCGGCTCTGTCCCCGGCTCTGGGCTGCGGGCGGGGGTCCTGCCCCTCCGAAGGGCATGGGGGGCTGGGGGGACGCTCCGCTTTCCGCTCCTCCCCCCGGCCGCGCTGGGGAAGCTCCGCGGAGTCTCCCGGGGCCCCGGGGCAGCAGCTGCCTTTGCCGAGCTCTGCAGGAGCCCAGGCGACAATCCGGACAGGTTGCTGCAGCCTCATTAACAATACAGATATGTGTGTGTTTAAATAATTTTTAGAGGAAGAAGGATGTAACTAATTAGCATCCCCACGCTCTCTTTTAATTGCTGCCAAATAGGAAAACTACTGCCTGTGACAGAGGCGCAGCAGTGGGCTCTGGCTCCCCTCCCGAAGCGTGTTCACGCCTGGGGGTGCTTCGTGCTCCCCACGGGAAACTGCAGCCTCGCCAAAAAGGGAACTAAACCCCCGCTAAACAAGGCATCTCTTCTGCTTGGAGTCAGGGGATATCACCGAAATACGAGCACCGATTTAAAAATATTTATTTACTAGTATTTTTCAATAAGTAAATAAAAGCCGCCACCTGTCAGGAGGCACCTCCCTCCCCGGCTGCTGGTCGGACCCTGCACAGCTCTGCCCCATATCCCAAAGGCGTGTCCGGGGATGTTCGGTGTCCCTGCAGCGTTCCCCGTGTCCCCTGGCTCCCAGCGCGTTCCCCGTGCCCCGCAGTGTCCCGGACCCGGAGCGTTCCTGCGGGCTCAGCTCCGGGGGGGACCCCCGGCCCGGCCGCCGCCACTTCCCCGCTCTGAGCGAAGCGCTGCGGAAAACCTCACTGGGGAGAGAGAGCGGCTTGAAAAGCCTCACCCCCTCCCTGAGCCCTCGGAGGAGACCGGAGCAGCTGAACCCGGCCACACCGAAGCATCCCCGGGCAGCAACACGGCGGCAGGGCCCGCATCCATCACCTGCCGGGCACCCGGCAGAGGGGACGGGCAGTGCCCGCCCCTGCCCTGCCTTCCCTTCGCTCCTTCCCTTCCCTTCCCTTCCCTTCCCTTC